>JAUMHN010024455.1:0-29753 GCA_032360265.1 Heliamphora ciliata | reverse complement strand
TAGAGGATGAAGGTTTGAGGGTTTGCTGAGATCTGTTCTTTGGTGTTCCAGGTGAGTTAAGTGAACTTCTCTCTGGTAAGCTTCTCTCTGGAATTGGGTGTTGTGTTGTTGCTCATGGATTGGTGTCATGATAGCTTCAGTAATAGAGATATTGGCATCGGTAGGGGGATGATGTGGTAGCAAAGTCGGTGGTTATCAGGTGATCGTCGCGACTTGAGTAAAGATTGTGTGTAGTGTGTGTGACTTCGTGTGACCGATGTTAGGGCTTGACGTCGTGTGTTTGGACTTGTGGGGATGGCTCTTGGGGAGCATGGTGAGATGTGATTGAGCCAGTATATAGCAATGAAGATGAGAATGATAGTCTCTGTGTTCGAGCATAGAGCTTGTTTGCGATCGAGTACTGTGGCAGAATGCTCTTGGGTGAAGTGTTTATCGCCGGAGTGGTTTGAGTTCGGCGAGATTCAGGTTTTAAGGATTGGCGGTGTGAGCTGGATTTTGATCCGATGTTTCAGGGATGTTTCTTAGATGAAAATGATGTCAGTGGAACTTGTACGTGTGAACAATCTGTACGGAGACTGATTCCTTAAGGATGTGTATTCTTGGTATTAGTTATGTGACAACTTCAGTTTTGGGGTTTTTGTTGCTGAGGCATTTCTACTGTTGTATAATGTCGTTAGGTTTGCACCAGAGGTTGTTGATGGTTGTGGGACAAATATTGGTTTGAGTTTTAGTGTTAAATTTCGGGGACGAAATTCCTTTAAGAGGGGGAGAGTTGTGAGACCCCGACCTGATTCATTTTGGAATGATTAAGTGTTCAAATTGTTTCAGAACCTTCGAAATGTTTTAAATACACCTTTAGCGTGTGTTCGGGTTCTGTTAAGGCTTGTTTGGCTAGCGTTTGGGGTGAAAAATAAATTTTTGCGCGAAAAAACACTCTGCCTAGCATTTCGGTCGACTGGAGGGCTTGGCCCATTCGACTGAACCGAAAGTTTGGAATTTAATCGACTTGACATAGGGGTTCGGTCGACTGAACAGTGGCGGTGGGCATTTTTGAGGTTTCCAGTAGGCTGTTCAGTCGACTGAACTTGGGGTCTAGTCGACTGAACTGAGAATTTTGGTATTTTTCTATAAATATCTGAGGCTGAGATATTTTGATGGAGCTTTCTTCCAAGCTAAGTTTCGATTCTCTCTGCCTTCTCTCTAGATTTCTGAGGGCCTGGGGCTCATTTTTCAGCAATCTGACTGTGGATCCTCACTATTGGTGCCGAGGACTTCGTATATATCCGGACAGATTTTTGTTTTGTCGAGGTTCGATATTTGAGACTTTGAGTTTTGACTCGCCGAGGTAAGATTCTAGACCCTACTATTGTATAAGGGTGATATATGTGATTACACGTGTTTTCACCAGGTAGAAAATACATCAAATGTGATTTTCATGTGTAACCGTGGTTTTTGGGTAAAAGTGGAATTTTTACGCCTTTTCTCGGTTGCATACATGTTTTGGGTACGCGGTATCCATAGTTTTCAAAAGGAGGTTTGAAAACGGGGTGTTTTGTGAAAATGGTGAAAAACGTCTTTTTGGAGGTTTAGAGCTAATCCGCGGGGTTGATTCTCATCTTTTTTAAACGTTTTGTTGGAAATGGTTTTAGATCTCCATTTGATGGATTTGATCTCTTTTTATATATGTGTTGTATACATCATTTTACGGGTTTTCATAGTTAAGCTACGGTGGGTTTTTAAATGTTCTCCATAGATGTACCGTGACAGTGAGTGTCTTGAGTTGGGCTTCCATTACTCCTCAGTGTAAGTCCGAAAATGTGCGCAGAGTAGGTCCCCACGTGCCTTCGGGTTAATCCCCGTAAACGAGGTTGGTCGGTGCTTAGTGCCCTCAGGTTGTGATCCCATAAACTAAGTGGTTGTGTGGGTGCTTAGTGCCCTCAGGTGTGAGCTCGTAAACTAAGTCGGTTGCCTCCGTTAATGGTGTTGTTGTTGTAACTCCGTATAGAGCTTGTCATTACTAAACCTTCGGGTCGAGGGTAATGAACAAGAGTCTATAATTGTTACCTTTGTCGATGTGGCAGAGTCGGTACATAGGACTATATTTATATCTTTCTCCTCGGCTGAGTGGCCTGAGTGGAGCTTACTTTTTGTTTACAGCTTTCCCTTAACTGTGGCATGATATCTGTTAGGATGATATGCATAGTTTGAAGGAGGAAAAATGTGGGGTTTTATGAGATAAAACCTTTTGAGACTCGTGTTAGTTTGGTGGAAAATTGTTGGTTTTTTAAAGGAAAATCTTTTTGGCTCCCGTGGTTGAGCCCGTGTGTGTATAATTGCATAACCTGCTTTATAGCTTTTTGTCTATGTTCTATTGGGCTTCAGCTCACGGTGTGGGATTTTGCTGTAAAACCTTTTAAGGTGAGCATGAGGAGTTGACCTACTCGCAGAGGTGATGGATGACTTGCTGTAGTTTTCCCTTTTTGGGACATGTACTTACACATGTGACGCCTGTTGAGGCTATTTTTGTACGTCTTTTGGCGATATATTTATTCATGTATGAGATGCATGTTTTCAGTTTGTGAGAGTTGAATAGTGGGGATCTTTTATCTAAATGTCGTACATTTTAATTATCAACTATGAAACCTATTCCCTTAAATGGGTGTTTTGGTGGGCTTTCGCGTGACCCGAATGTTTGGAGCGTGACAAAGTTAGCAACAGTTCTAAAACTATCTGGCCCCGATAACCGTAAACAATAAACAAAACGGCTATGATACCAATTATTGGAGGCAAAACTACAAAGATCATTATTTTTGTAAATGAGTTTCGGTAAAAAAAATTAACTAGACGGGCAAATGCTGAAACGGCTCCAGATAAAACTTTCGACGTCAAACGATCAAAATAAAACTCGTGCCACCAAAGTTGATTTAGAAGAATATCTTTTGTCAATCGATTCTTCAACTACGATTTGATTCCAAGTTGAAACTCCTGCAAGATCTTCTACTGTATTCCCTTACGTGATCCTCGAACGTAGTGTGAGCTACGGACTATCGAGAACTCGTATTGACAAAACCCAGATATCTTTAATCTTGAGAGACAAAATATGATATCATCTTATATAAAACTGATTCAGCCTACCCACATATATATAGGGCTACAATAGGGACCTGTGAAGTAATTATGAGTAAGACTTCCAGTGAAACACAGATACCTACCAACGGTTTCTGTAATTATGAAAAGACGCAGAGATTTCTACAATTTTCATAAAACACTAAATTACAGTTCATACCACTAAAAAACTATAATTGCACTCTGATCCATAATCTCAAGACCTTCTTGCATTGAGCTCCTGTTATTAAATGCTTACCATTTCTCCTCACATTCAGATTCTCGACACCCGCCAATTAAATTTAATTACTAATAATTTAATTTAATCGGCATCTTGATATTCCTTAAACCCTTTTGCTTAACTTGTTTGACCGTCGGATAATCAAATCCATCTGTAGGGTTTGGCTCAGTCAAAACTTATAAACTTCTTTAAGGGTGTATCGTCATTCCCGATCTTTCGGAATGTAGATTCCGTCAATAATTAATATTTTTCATATAAATAATACTGTTATCCAACTCACTAGAAATATAGACCCATATAAGATCGTACCCTCTAATGAATCAATATAATGAATATTAAATATATGCAAATCAATAATTATTTTAGGATTAAGAGGATAAGCAATATTCATAATAATTTTGAGGTGTGAATTAATTTATATACTCAGTATAAAATTAATTACCCCAAATGTCCTGTTCAATATACACAAAGTGTACTAGTACAGAGAGTCGGAACAATAGACGATGCTATTATCTGTTCTCTGTAACCAAGACAGCCCCTACTAAAACTCTGTGTTACAGTCGTACCGATGGTATGTCCATTTCCATCTAAACTGTGAACATAAAACTTACATTCTGTAAGAACCTAAAATCTAATTTTCTGTGTGTAAGCCGTACTCTATATACATCAGATTAAATACTATACAGAATATTGGACATCCATACATAACAAAGAAATGATATGCATACATTGTTCATAAAGATTCTCATAAAAGGAAAAATTAATTTTATTAAAATAAAATTAAATACTAAAAACATGATTTTTAATATACCAACCCAAACAGAGTATATGATGTATTATGATGCATTGAAGGATGGCCTAGGATGTGTACTAATGCAGAACGGAAGAGTAGTGGCTTATGGGTCAAGACAATTGAAACCTCATGAGCAGAATTACCCTACCCATAACCTAGAACTTGCAGCAGTGAGGCTTGTATTGAAGTTATGGAGGCATTATCTATATGGAGAGCGGTTCGAGCTTTTTACCGATTACAAAAGTTTGAAATATCTATTCACCCAAAAGGATCTTAATATGAGACAACGTCGTTGGATGGAGTATCTAGAGGACTACCAGTTTACATTAGCCTATCACCCGGGTAAAGGCTAATGTGGTGGCCGACGCCCTTAGCCGAAAAACGAGGAGCGCAATGGATTGTATGGCCTAAAGAGAATGGAAAATGATGGGAACGCTCGACGAATTTCGACTCCAATAATTAGAATTAGAGAATGGAAGTTATTTTTGTCTAACAGTGGCGACAATGAATCTCCATCAGCGGATCGTGGAAACCCAAAAGTACGACCATGAATTCAAATTTATTCGATGGCATCTGATTGCGGAAGAATCAAAACTAGGATGGGTATTTAACAAGCATGGACAGTTGACAAACCAAGGATGGCATTTTGTCCCAAATGTTGAGAATCTAAGAAAAGACATCCTGAAGGAGCACCACTAGTCACTTTTTGCTGTCCACCCCAGGGAGACAAATATGTATCATGATCTGAAGAGGCACTATTGGTGGGATGGCATGAAGAAGGACATAACAAGTTTTGTGGCCAAAGGCCTTACATGTTAGCAAGTGAAAGCCAAGCACTAAAGACTAGGAGGATCACTCCAAGCCCTGGAGAAACCTCAGTGGAAGTGGGACCACGTTACCATGGACTTTGTCTCCGGACTACCAAGATGACCAATGGGACACGACTCTATCTGGGTAATTGTAGACCACCTTACCAAATCAGCACATTTCCTACCAGTTCGAACTTCCGAAAAGCTAGAAACCTTAAGCCAAAAGAACATTCGGGAAATGGTATGTCTTCATAGAATTCCACTGTCTATCGTGTCAGATCGAGATCCAAGTTTCACCTCATGATTCTGGCAGAGTTTACAAACCACCTTAGGAACATAGCTTTACTTCAGCACCGCCTTTCACCCGCAGACTGATGGGCAATCTAAACATTCAATTCAGACACTAGAAGACATGCTTCGAGCCTGCGTCATCGACTTCAAAGGACACTGGGAGAAATACTTACCGTTGGTCGAGTTTTCTTACAATAACGGCTCTCAATCTAACATTAGCATGCCACCATATAAAGCTCTCTACGGAAAACCATGCTGTTCGCCTATTTGTTGGACTAAAGCAGGAGAAAATGCACTTCTTGGACCAGACCTAGTACAAGAAACTACCGAGAAGATCCGACTCATTCAGCAATGGATAGCCAACGCACAGAGCCTAAAAAAGAGCTATGCAGATCAACGACGAAGGCCGTTATGATTTGAAGTTAGAGATCATGTATTCCTGAAAATTCCACCACGAAGAGGGGTTATACACTTTGGCCAAAAAGGGAAGCTAGCTCCAAGATATATTGAGTCGTTCGAGGTTCTAGCCAAGGTTGGGGAGTGGCATATCGTTTGGCTTTGCCACCTCAACTCGCTAACATTCATAACATTTTCCACGTGTCGATGCTGAGGAAGTATGAACCTGACCCTACCCACATTTTGGATTGGAAGGAACTCCATGTTGATGAAGATATCACATTCGAAGAACAACCAATAAGGATTCTCGATCAACGGGACAAGATTCTTATACGTAAAATCTTTCCGCTCGTTCCAGTCCTTTGGAAGCACAATAGGATTGAAGAGTCCACATGGGAGCAGGAAGAAGCTATGAGGACAAGTCATCACCAGTTGTTCGCAGATTGAGGTACGATATGAAATTTCAAGGACAAAATTTGTTTTAGGGGGGTAGATTGTAACAACCCGGCACAAACCCTAGTATTAGCGACGAATAGACAATGAGAACTTAGATCGCTACATGAACATGGGAAACCCAAATCAACCCGAAACTCTAATTTGACTCGAAAATCTTTAAAAGACCGAATACTCAGAGGCAAAGCCCTAATTCTCAGAAAAGTCCTAAAAATCTAAAATTTGACACATGAATGTCCAAAATCATATATTTATATGCAATTAATTAATAAAAGACCGAATAACAACAAAAATAACCAAATTACCTTTGCATGGCCGGCCACCTAGGGAAATGTGCCCAAAAAGTAATTTTTTGCCTTTTTAAGCTGAAAAATGAGAATAAATGTATTAATTGGCCATTATTTTGATCTAATACTTTTTATACAAGTAATATACATAATAATATAATAATATAGGTCAACAAGAACATACAAATAATTATTTAAAGTATCTACACAATAAATAAGTCAAAAAGCTAATTCTAGTCAAACTAACTTAATTTTACTTAAAGGCCTATACTTACTTAATTAATTACTATCAAAATTATGATAAATTATAAGAAAGCTAAATTAAATATAAACACATTAATATAATAGGTTTTAGTAGGTTTAGATACAAAAAATATACATAAAATTTATATTTTATACATTTTCTTTCACAAAATGGTGCCAAAATACAATTTAAAACCCTAAAATAATGCAAATTCAGATCTTGAGCCTCCCAAACATGCCATGGCCGAACCCTACCTGCCAAATCTGATTTGTGCATGTCTCAAATAGCACCCACCTCTCATGCAACCAATAGGAATTAAAAAAAATTTAAAATAAAGCTTCCAAGCAATTATTATATCTTTATTGTATTTTTATTATAAAAACATGCCAAACACCCTTCTCATACATACATTTTCGGCTGAGAGAGTGAGAGACCAAAGTTTTCTAAGTGTTTTCAAAGAAGGAGAGAAGAAGAAAGAAGGAAGAAAGAGGAAGGAGGAAAGGATCAAGGAGAAGCATTAAAGTTAAGCCCCATTCTCCTAATATCTTTTGAGCATCAAAAGAAGTAGGTAAATTCCCTAAAATCTTCAGATATTCTTCCATGAGATAGCCCTCAGTCCATCTCTATAATCAACCCTAAAGATAAGAAACAAAGAATAACCCAAAACGGTGTCGTAGGCATGAATAGTGGACTAGTTGTGTATGATCAAGCTTTGCATGTACTTGCATGTGTATATTTTTTAGTTTTATGGCTCGAATATGTTTTGGAGTTTTGGTTTGTATGAGTATAAGACATGCATTCAAAGAAAACACATCAAAAATACACACAACATGAGCAAAGCAACAAAAACCCTAGGTAACCTAATTTTATGGGCTTACCAGCATTCTGCTACCAACTTTAAGACATCACAACTAATTGTAGAAAATTGATCTTAAAGTGATTTTTATGTCTAGACCTAGATTGTTATGTTTTGTTTCATAAAAAATTGGTTTGAAGTGATTTCGTTGGGTAGAACTCCAAATATACAATTTTTGCCAAAGAGGGTCAGATTTTGACCACTTTGAGTTGCAGACCTACAAATCCTAATTTAGATTGAGAACCGAGCTTGGGTCAAAACATAAAACTTGTAGAGGACATGCTTGGCTTAGTGGTCACCAAAAAGGAGCCAACAATATGAAATCTTGATAGGTCAAAACTTTTCCCACAATCACTATTGAGATTTAGTGACTAACAAAGCTCTCTATCACACAAATTTGTGAGACCAAAACCCTAAGTTTTTAATAGCCAAATCCAAACGTGGTAAACATGGAAACTGTAGTAAACATATTAAACTAATTATTAAACCAAAATTAGCCTAAAATACCCTCGGATGGTACCCCAAAGGTTTTGTCCATTCTCTGTTGAAAACATATTCTGCAGACCCTTTTTCGGCAGACTGAACCCTTTTTATAAATTGGCCAAAATCTCACACTTTTTCCAAACCACTTGCCCTAGAATAAAACATGAAACTTGTAGGGACACCTTAAAATAAAGCCTCCCCAAAACTCAGAGCCATAACCCTTGAATTGATGCCCCCAAACCGTGGCCAACAGAGGCCCAAATTGTGTGTTTTCCTATGTAAAGTGCTGAACAGTTTTGACTTAAATAAAATAATTGACCTTTTCTCCCTAGGATCTAACCTTAGTGTCAAACATGAAAGATGTAGAAAATATTTTTATCTAATTGGTGTTCAAATTTTAGAAATTAAATTCATATCTAGGTACTTCAAAACACAGTCGCAATTTTAAAACTAGCAATAAAACATTTACCTAAAATTAGCTAAGTGTACGGATGGCGTGTTACTTTGTGAAACTTGAATATATGGACTTTATATGAACTGTGTGAATAATTGGTGTATGAAAATAATAATTTTGATGAAATGAACTCATGCCAATACTTCGATTCTATGTCGAATAAATTATGGTTATGCTTCGCTTGCTTGTACTTTATGTTTTAGCAAGTTATACCCTATGCCATATCGTGTTTATATGCCATGCTATAATTAATTGCACATGAGAAGCATATTGCACATCATGAGCATTCCTACATTTCATCTTGGGCTATCGGAGTTCCTTTCGTACCTTTCACTTTGGTTTAAGTGACATGAAAATCATTCTTTTAGTGGTTGTGGATCTAGGGTGTCCCTGGTTGCCATGTTTAAAATTGAATTGGGAGTTTGTTTATTACAAAAAGGCGGATTAGGAACCATGCGTTCGTCACTAGATTTAATTAGACTTTGGATTGATGCCTAATGAGCATCCTGCACCTTAATGTAGGATTGGTTCGCCTGGAATAAGGATGGATAAAATTTGATAAAGGCCCGCCCCCACGCCGTTGCCATTGCGTAAAACAGCTGAGGCATGTAGCCAAGGCGAGGGTTTACCTTTCGCAATGAGACGAGGATAGGTTAGGTGATCAATGAACCATCAAGTCTACTCTATAATTCCCGACATGGAATTCGTGATATTATTTTAGAAGTACGTTGGGTTGGGCACCTGCATTGCACTCATCTGCATCACGCACTCCCATAATTGTTCTTATAAGTACTTGTCTTGTTGAAAATGATAAATTATCAATCTCTTTGCTCTTAAATTTGCATTGGGTATTATACAATATGTATTGTAGGATATTTTGTTGTGATTTTGTTAGACGGTTTAGGAAATTTGCTTCTGGGCTTCAGCTCATGGCATCCGTGCCACAGGTAAAGAAGAAGAACCATTTGAGGAACGCGGGTTCATTGAAGAAGGAGATTTTGGGGAAGATGGAGAGTGGCAGGAGCTATGTGAGACCCTGTGCCTCTTTATTTTTTATATATATATAAATGACGATGTGTTTTCCTTCATGTTATATATCATCGATGCATGATCTACGTTTTGGAGTTTTAGAACAGCATGTATAGATGTGTTTTATGCTTTCTCGGACCTTATTTAGGCTTGTTTGGTTGGCCTTAGAACTGAAAAACCGAGACCAAAATAGTAGGCAGTGACACCTTGGGTTCGGTCGACTGGGCTGGTATGTTCGGTCGACTAGACCGAAGGGTTCGATCGACTGAACTGGGCGGTGGTGCATTTTTTGAGGAGCTTCAGTCAACTGAAGTGGCCTCTTCAATCGACTCAACTGCCTTTTTGCCGAGCTTATAAGTATTCCAGCCCCTGGAATGTTTGGAATTTCTTCCATTCTTTCTGCCTTCTCTCTACATATTTGACCTGCCCGAGCCTAGTTTCTGACGATCAGCTTGTGGATCCCTTTTATTCACGCTGCTAGCTTTGTAATCGACCGATCAGAATCCTGTTCCGACATGGTTCGAATTTTGAGGCTTTGAGTTTCAACTCGCCGAGGTAGGATTCTAGACCTACTGCTGTTATGAGGGTGTTTTATGCAATTATATGCATTTTTACCATGTAAAAAATGCATCAAATGTCATATTTGTGTTTAAACCTTATTTTTCGGGTAAAAAGCATGTTTTTCGATTTTCTTGGTTTAGTACAGCTTATGACATGTAGACGTATGGTTTTCAAAGGTTGTTTTGAAAACGGTGATTTTTGTTGGAAAAAGATGATTTTGATTGAAATCTCAACATTTTATGTTTTGGAGGTTTGGAGCTTTCCTTTGGGGTTGAGTCTCAGGTTTAGAAACGTTTTGTTGAAAACGGATAAAAATCTTATTCAAAAAGTTTTGTTGATCTCCATGGTGATGGGTAGATCTGTATATACATGTATAATATATATTTGTGAAATATTTTGTAGTTGATACTACAATTCGATTTTTAGAAGATTATCTAGATGTACCGAGATGATGGGTATTTGGCACGAGTTGCCCTCGGTGAAAGTCTGAAAACGTGCGCAATGTAGGTACCTTTGTTATCCTTCAGGGTAGTTCCCATGAAGAAGGTCAGTTTGGGTGCTCTTTTCCCTCAGGTTATCGCCCGTAAAGTTAGTTTTTACGTCGTGGCGCTTCATATAGAACTTGTCATTACCTTGCAAGTCTTGAGAGATGTTGGAACTAGGTAATGGGCAGAAGTCTATTGTTGTTACCTCTATCCCCTTGTGATGGAGTAGGTACATAGGATCTTATTCTTCTTCTTTTTCTACGATGGTACATTCCGTGAGGGAACAATGTTTTTTATTACTGTTTTTCTTAACTGTGGTTGATTATTTGCATTTGTTGCAACACCTAGTTTGAAGGATGAAAACTTGGGTTTTATGAAATAAAACCGTTTTGGCAAGACTTGTGTGGTCTGATGGGGAAACTCGGGGTTTTATGAGGTAAAACCTTTTGGCTTGTGGTTGAGTACGCTCCCACTCTATATGATTGCATATTTTCTGCTTTACAGCTTTATTGTCTGTTTCTATTGGGCTTCGGCTCACAGGTGAGATTTTTTGTACAAATCCTTTTTCAGGTGATGGTGTGGATGATGATCTTGAGTAAATCTAATGATGCCCGTGCTGACAGATGATGGAAGACCGTAGTAGTTTTTCTTTTTGGTTTGCCTGTTCCTATAGGCAAGTTTTGTACGCCATAAGGCGACATACTGTAGGCATGATGGAACTGTATGCCTTTGTTTATGAGAGATATCTTTTGTTTGGTATTCTATTATTTTCAACAGGCAATTTTGAATATATAGAAACTTTTATTTTCATAAAAATTGGTGTTTGGTGAATTTTCACGAGACCCCGGGTTTTGGGGCGTGACAACTTGGTATTAGAGCTCTGGGTTAGATTACCTAAGAGCCATGGGAAAATGGTTTATCACTTGGTGAGGTTGATTGTGTATGCTTGCTTGCATGTGTTTAAACGTTGGTTTATAACATGTTAATAGCTTTCTGAGCATGATAGTTGGTATATCTATGAGTATGGAGGTTGGGTCTTGGGATGGATTAGTTTTACCTTTGGGCGTTTGGATTAACAAATTTAAGAGCCAAGTTAGAGACGCATTTGGTTGACGTGTTTTCTAGCAAGGAATCTGGATAGGTTATCCAAATTGACGAGCCCATCTTGTTGATTCCCCTCGGTATGTGAGACGTATTTACATGATCTTATGTGGCTAAGTGATAGCATGATTATGTGTTTCTGTTACGTAGTCACATGTTGTAGGAATGCTTATCCTGTTTATATTGCTTCCTATAGAACTATGTCCACGCGGGGAGTGCAGGGAAGGGGTCGTGGCTGAGGCCACGGCCGAGGTCGTGCTTATGTTCAGGTTCCAGAGGAGGGAGACGTCATGCCCCACAGGAACAAGTGGGCGGTGCTGATGTTATCCAGGAGATGCTTGCCACTATGCAAGCTATGGTAGAAGCGACTAGGGCTAGTGTACGAGTTCTTGAGCCAAGGGCTTCTGTGGCTATGAGGGAGTTTCGACGGTTGGATCCTCCAACGTTTTCTGGAGAGCCGGACCCCAAGGTGGCTACTAAGTGGTTGGAAGTGACCACGTCGATCTTCGATACTCTGGATATCAAGACGATGCTCTGCGCGTAAAGTTGGCGGCATTCCAACTGCGGGAAGATGCTAGAGAGTGGTGGAAGTTCGCCAAGACCATTGTGGATGAGACGTGGGAAACTTTCACGAGAGTCTTCTTGGAGAAGTATTTCCTGAGATCTTCAAGAGACACATACCAAGAGGAGTTCCTCTCCCTTGTTCAAGGGAATCTGTCTGAGGTCCAGTATGAGGCCAAGTTTGCGAATCTGTCGCGATTTACACCATAGATGGCATCGATAGAGGAGTTGTGTACTCAGAGGTTTGAAAGAGGACTTCGACCTGCTATTAAGGATAGGGTTGCAGCTCTAGATGTGGAGGTGTATGTCAAGCTAGTGGAAGCTGCTATCTAGGTAGAGAACTCATTGGCAGACAGCCGCAGGATTAGAGTGAGCGGGAGTTAGTAAGGCAGTGGAGATGCACAGTTCTAGAGGCACGGGAAAAATCGCCAGAGGTCATCTGGACCTAGTTTTCAAGTTACTGAATCGTATCAGCCGTTGTCGTCTGCACCTACACTTTCAGTGGCCTCAATAGGAAGGCCAGAGCAAAGAGGGTTGATCTGTTATAGATGCGGACAGCCGGGGAATCGTTCAATTGAGTGCCCACAAAAGAGGCAGGCCTAGAGTTTAGCGCCCGTCCAGTCACAGGCGAGAGACCCACCTATCTGTTTTGGGTGTGGTCAATCCGGGGACTTTTGCAGACACTGTCCCAGAGAGGGGAATGTCCTAGGACGTGACAGGAGCGTCTGTTACTTCATCCGTACAGCGGTGGCAGGCTCCGCAGTAGCCTAGGGCTCAGACTTCTAGGTTTATAGAAGGAGGTGCTTCAGCTCAATTAGTGAGGCAGCCATCGACTCAAGGTTGTGGTGGGCAGACCAGACCACCACAGGCCAGGGCTTATGTTCTTACTGATCGCAGTGCTTCCAAAGCACCAGTTGCGTCTGATGCATAGTTACTCTGGCTATGATCAGAGGTACTCTTCTAGTCTTTAGATCGTGGGTCAGTGTTCTTATAAACATGGGAGCATCACATTCGTTTATTTCATCTGCTTTTATATCTGCTTTGGGGTTAGAAATGGACTGGCTGGGTAGTACCTTGTGCGTGGAGACCCCAGTTAGTGGGAGTGTGACGCTGAGCTTTGTTTGTAGATCATGCATGCTGGAGGTCGCCGGTCGTTGTTTAAAGTTTGATTTTATCATTCTAGACATGACCATGTTTGATGTCATCCTAGGGATGGACTGGCTGAATGCCTACCGTCCCTTTATAGATTGTGAGCATCAGAGAGTGTCGATCTGTACACCGGAGGGTAACTGCTTTTACTTTGTAGGTGATCGGGATGAGGGCTTGATGTCTATGCCCGGTGTCACTCCAGTTCGAGGAGATTTGGGTTTTCTCTTTTCTGCACTCAGGTTTGATGAGCCGGTAGGGGTTCGAGGAGTGTTACCTCCTGTGGTGTACGACTATCTGAATGTCTTTCCTGATGATCTGTTTGAGTTGCCATCGAGCCAAGATGTGGAGTTCTCCATTGATTTTGTTCCGGGAGCTGCTCCTTTCTCTATGCCATCATATCGCTTTGCATCGGCTAAGTTGAGAGAACTCAAGGTGCAGTTATAGGAGTTACTAGACAATGGGTTTGTGCGGCCGAGTACATCGCCGTGGGAAGCTCCAGCTCTTTTTGCAAAGAAGAAGGATGGTTCGTTGAGGTTGTGTATAGACTACAGGAAGCTGAACCAGGTGACAGTAAAGAACAAATATCCTATGCCTAGGATTGATGACCTATTTGATCTGCTGAAGGGATCGTACTGCTTTTCGAAGATTGACTTGAGGTCAGGGTATCACCAGTTGAGGATTAGAGATGAGGACATAGTGATGACCGCCTTTCGGACTTGTTATGGTCACTACGAGTTTCTGGTTATGCCGTTTGGTCTTACGAACGCTCGAGCTACATTTATGGGTTTGATGAACCGTATCTTCCACCCTTATCTAGACAGTTTCGTAGTCGTGTCCGTGGATGACATTATTGTCTATTCATCCACGAGGGAGATGCACGAGGAGCATCTGCATGTTGTTTTGCAGCTTTTCAGAGAACATCACTTATATGCAAAGTTCGAGAAGTGTGAGTTCTGGATGTCAGAAGTGAGATTCCTTGGACACGTGGTGTCGAAGGATGGGGTATTAGTGGAATCGACGAAGACTGATGCAGTGACAGATTGGCAGCGACCGAAGAACATTTTTGAGATCCGTAATTTTATGGGTCTAGCGGGTTATTACCGGCGGTTCGTCAAGGACTTTTCCAGGTTGGCAGCACCTATGATGCGTCTGACGCGGAAGGGAGTGATGTTCATATGGAGCGAGTCTTGTGATTCAGCCTTCCAAGTGTTGAAGAGGAGATTGACCAGTGCGCCAGTGTTGATTGTTTCAGAGTGAGGTCTGGGATGTACAGTGTATTGCAACGCATCACACGAGCGTTTGGGTTATGTTTTGATGCAGGGAGGTAAGGTTGTAGCCTACGGCTAGCGACAGTTGAAGACACATGAGAGGAATTACTCGACGCATGATTTGGAGTTGGTAGCCGTAGTCTTCGCCTTGAAGACATGGTGGCATTATTTATATGGTGAGCATTTCGAGATTTTCTCTGATCACAAGAGCTTAAATACTTATTTTCACAGAAAGACCTGAATCTTCGCCAGCGACGATGGATGGAGTTGTTGGGAGACTACGACTTTGATTTGTAGTACCATTCGGGGAAGGAAAATGTCGTAGCTGATGCGTTCAGCTGGAGATCTCATGGCTCATTAGCTTTTGTGGTTATACGGGAATCGGACATGCTCGGAGCTGTTGGGGAGTTTGATCTGTGCTTCAGGGAGACAGGGGGAGGTGCAACTTTATATTCTGTAGCTTCACAACCTGCATTAGTTGCACGCGTGTTAGAGGCTCAGCGGACCGATCAGGAGGCTCAGATGATTTGGGTCCGCATTTCTAGTGGGAAGGACACAACAGGATGGACGGTGGGTTCAGATCAGAGTTTGAGGTTGACAGGGCGTTTGTTTGTGCCAAAGTCGTGTCGTGCTAAGGTGCTACATGAGTTTCATCACTCACATCTTGGAGTGCATCTAGGGGGCACGAAGATGTATCACGATCTATGCCGTCAGTTTTGGTAGACGGGGATGAACAGGGATGTGATCCGATTTGTTTCTCGATGCCTTACTTATCAGCAAGTAAAGGTGGAACACCAGAGACCAGCAGGATTGATGCAGCCGTTGCCTATATCTGAGTGGAAGTGTGAGAATATCACGATGGACTTCTTATCAGGACTTCCACACTCGCCGAAGGGACATGATGCTGTTTGAGCTGTGGTTGATAGGTTGACAAAGTCTGTGGTTGATAGGTTGACAAAGTCTGTGGTTGATAGGTTGACAAAGTCTGCGCACGTCCTCCCTATTTGAGTGAGAGACCCAGTAGACCGATTGAGTAGATTGTACATCCAGGAGATAGTCCAGCTTGACTATTAGTACAGCTTTTCATCCTCGGACCGACGGTCAGTCTGAGAGGACCATCTATATTTTGGAGAACATGCTGAGAGCCTGTGTGCTTGATTTTCAAGGTTCTTGGGAGGATAATCTATCATTGGCAGAGTTTGCATACAACAGCAGCTATCAGTCCAGTATTAGAATGGCACCACATGAAGCTCTATATGGTAGGCCGTGTAGATCGCTGGTATGTTGGACAGAGGTAGGTGAGACCACTGTTTTGGGACCCGACTTAGTACGGGAGATGACGGAGCAGATTGTAGTGATTCGTCAGCATCTGGTGATAGCTCAAAGCCGCAAGAAGAGTTATGCAGATCAGAGGAGGAGACCTTTGGAGTTTGCAGTAGGAGATCACGTGTTTCTGAAGGTCTCACCACGCAGAGGGTTGATGAGATTTGGTGGTCACAGGAAGCTATCATCACGTTTATTGGACCCTTAAAATCCTAGAGAGGATTGGGGTGATAGCATACCGTCTGGCCTTGCCACCTCAGTTCGCATCTGTGCACAACGTCTTTCACGTTTCGATGCTTTAGAGGTACGAGCCTGATCCTTCACATGTGTTAGATTGGACCGAGCTGCATGTGGATGAGGGATGTCACGTATGAGGAACGCCCGGTGAGGATTCTGGATACAAAGGAGCAAGTGTTGCGGGGGAGAACGATTGCTTATGTCAAAGTTTAGTGGCTTCATCATGGGGTTGAGGAAGCGACTTGGGAGCTTGAGTCTGGCATGCATGCTAGATACCCAGACCTATTTATCTCGTGACCTTGTAGTGAAATTCGAGGGCAAAATTCCTTAAGGGGGGAGAATTGTGAGACCCTGAACTGCTTTATTTTTTTTATATATATAAATGACGATGTGTTTTCCTTCATGTTATATATCATTGATACATGGTTTATGTTTTGGAGTTGTAGAATAGCATGTGTAGACGTGCTTTACACTTTATCGGACCTTGTTTAGGCTTATTTGGTTGGCCTTAGAACTGAAAAACCAAGACCAAAACAGTAGGCTGTGACACCTTGGGTTCAGTCGACTGGAGTGGTATGTTTGATCGACTGAACTGTTTTTCTTGAGTTAGGTTGACTGGACCGAAGGGTTCGGTCGACTAAACTGGGCGGTGGTGCATTTTTTGAGGAGCTTCAGTCGATTGAAGTGGCCTCTTCAGTCGACTGAACTGCCTTTTTGCCGTGCTTATAAGTATTCCAGCCCCTGGAATGTTTGGAAAAAGCTTATTTCTTCCATTCTCTCTGCCTTCTCTCTACATATTTGACCTGCCCGAGCCTAGTTTCTGACGATCAGCTTGTGGATCCCTGCTATTCACACTACTAGCTTTGTGTTCGGCCGATCAGACTCCTGTTCCAACATGGTTCAGATTTTGAGGCTTTGAGTTTCGACTCGCCGAGGTAGGATTCTAGACCTACTGCTGTTATGAGGGTGTTTTATGCAATTATATGTGTTTTCACCGTGTAGAAAATGCATCAAATGTCATATTTGTGTTTAAACCTTATTTTTCGCATAAAAAGCATGTTTTTCAATTTTCTTGATTTAGTACAACTTATGACATGTAGACATATGGTTTTCAAAGGTTGTTTTGAAAATGGTTGTTTTTGTTGGAAAACGAAGGTTTTGATTGAAATCTCAACATTTTATGTTTTGGAGGTTTGGAGCTCGCCTTTGGGGTTGAGTCTCAGGTTTAGAAACGTTTTGTTAAAAATGGAAAAAAAAATTTTGAAAATGTTTTGTTGATCTCCATGGTGATGGATGGATCTACATATACATGTGTAATGTATATTTGTAAAATATTTTGTAGTTGATGCTACTGTTCGATTTTTAGAAGATTATCTAGATGTACCGAGATTACGGGTATTTGGCACAAGTTGCTCTCGATAAAAGTCTGGAAACGTGCGCAGTGTAGGTACCTTTATTATCCTTCGGGGTAGTTCCCGTAAAGAAGGTCGGTTTGGGTGCTCTTTTCCCTCGGGTTATCACCCGTAAAGTTAACTTTTACATCGTGGTGCTCCGTATAGAAGTTGTCATTACCTAGCAGGTCTTGAGAGATGCTAGAACTAGGTAATGAGCAGGAGTCTATAGTCGTTACCTCTATCCCGTTGTGATGGATTCGGTACATAGGATCTTATTCTTCTTTTTCCACAATGGCATATTCCGTGAGGGAACAATGTTTTTGATTATTGTTTTTCCTTAACTGTGGTTGATTATTTGCATTTGTTGCGACACCTGGTTTGAAGGATGAAAACTTGAGTTTTATGAAATAAAACCTTTTTAGGAAGACTTGTGTGGTCTGATGAGGAAACTCAGGGTTTTATGACGTAAAACCTTTTGGCTTGTGGTTGAGTATGCTCCCACTCTGTATGATTGCATATTTCCTGCTTTACAGCTTTATTGTCAGTTTTTATTGGGTTTCGGCTCACAGGTGAGATTTTCTGTGCAAAACATTTTTCAGGTGATGGTGTGGATGATGATCTTGACTAGATCTTGTGATGCCCGTGCTGACGGATGATGGAAGACCGTAGTAATTTTTCTTTTTGGTTTGCCTGTTTCTATAGGCAAGTTTTGTACGCCATAAGGCGATATACTGTATGCATGATGGAACTATATGCCTTTGTTTATGAGAGATATCTTTTGTTGGGTATTGTATTATTTTCAACAGGCGATTTTGAATATATGGAAACTTGTATTTTCATAAAAACTGGTGTTTGGTGGATTTTCACGTGACCCCGGGTTTTGGGGGCGTGGTAAGCCAGCAGATCCCAATAATGTCGCTTGAAGACATAGGATATTTGCTTTTTGATCTTTTGTTCAGTTTTTCTACGAACATATTGCAACTTTTGTTAAATTTTCTAGATATCTGTAATCATTAAGTACTTTGAACAAATTTTGAACCGTTAATGATGTAGTAATTATCATATGTAATTATGAATGCTCGGCTAGAATATTTTTCTTATTTATAGTTACGTATGTCCCGGCGTGCCCGGAAGACGGGGCGTCACAATTTCTTTCACTTTTTTTTTTATTTTATCCGATTTATGTATAAAACCTTTAGAATCCATGATAAGTAGTTGATTCCTTTTCCGTTTTCTTTAAGTCATAATTCTATTTAGTTTAATAGCCTTTTCTTTTAAAACCCTTTAATTTTGGTTTAATTTTCTTTTGCAAATTTTATTTGTTTCCTTTTCTTTTGATTACATTTTTGAGCATTTTACTTTTGCATGAATAAAAAACATAAAATTCTTATTATTAGTTGTTTTCTTTATTATTAAGTTTTTAATATATAATTTTCACATACATTTTCTTATTTTAATTTATCTTTTCTCTTTAGTAGAGGTTGATCATGTTAGTGTAATTTCGTAATATGCATGATAATTTTAAAGTATGCTTTGTTTACTTCATTTAAAATCATTTTTAGAATAGTTAGTAAGGTTATTTTAGTTATTTGATGAAATTGTTAGCAAATTCATGTTTACTTTTAGTATAGTTTGAATTTAATAACTTTTAGCATATCTTTGTTCTTTTATTTGAATAATACTAGTTTTGGTTGTTTTGATTATATTGGATGCGGGTTTACTCCATGTATCCATTAGTTAGAAATTGCATGCCATATAACTTAGTATTTTCTTTTCTTATTTACTTTGTTTTGGTGTTCTATATACATATGTTACGTATTTTCTCTATTTGATTTTGGATGTTCTCTATTTATCCCCATCTTCATTATTTACATGCATTTGAGAAATATTAATTAAGAACTAATGATAATTAATAGAGACCAACTTCACGGTTGGATAAACGGGGTGCATAACACCTTTCCTAATTTGTACCTTAGCTTGTCACGCCTGTAACACCCCGGTCCATACCCTAGTAGTAACTACCTAGATTATAACAACCCCGCTCAAAACCAAGCAATAACGATGGACAGACGATGCAAACTTAGGTCGCTACATGAATAGAAGAAACCCTAATTAGCCCGAAAAACCTAATTTGACCCGGAAACCTAAAAAGACCAAATACTTAGAGGCAAAACCCTAACACTTAGAAAAGTCTCAAAACAGCGTAAATTAAGTAAATAATATAAAATATTGAATTAAAAATCAAAAATTTTTATAATTAGGGTAAAATGACCATTTTGCCCCTAATACAGGAAAAAAAATTCTAAAAAATTCAAAATTTGACACATTGGCATCTAAAATCAGATAATTATATACAATTAATTAATAAAATATAAAATAACAACAAAAATGTCCAAAATACCCTTGCATGGCCAGCCACCTAGGAGAATGTGCCCAAAAAACTATTTTTTGTCCTTTTAAGCTTAAAAATAAGAAAAAGATATATAAATTAAGCATTATTTTGACCTAATACTTTTTATACAAGTTATACACATACTAATATAATAATATAGCTCAAAAAAAGTAAACAAATAATTATTTAAAATCTCTACACAATAAATAAGTTAAAAAGCCAATTCTAGTCAAACTAGCTTAATTTAGCTTAAAAGCCTACATTTAATTGTTTAATTACTATCAAAATTATGATAAATTATGAAAAGACTAAATTAATTATAAATACATTGATATTAGGTTTTAGTAGATTTAGGTAGATAAAATTAATATTTTATACATTTATATTCACAAAAATGTACCAAAATACAATTAAAAACACTAATTAAATACAAAATCAGCTTTTTAGTTCACCAAACAGCCCCAACCGAATTCTATTGCTGCCATGGTCTAAATATGTCTCCTTCAAATAACCTCCACCTCTCATGCAACTAATAGGAATTTACAAAAATTCAAATTTAATGCTAATTGCAATAATTAATCTCCATTATATCTATTTTAAAAACGCACCCTAAACACTCTTCCCCTTCACACATTCGGCTGAGAGAAGTGAGAGAGTGTTATCCAAAATTTCTCTAAATGTCTACAAAGAAGAAGGAGAGAAGAAGAGAGAAGGAAGAGAGAAGGAGGAAGGGATCAAGAAGCAAGCATTGAAGCCAAGTCCATTTCTTTTCAACCCTTTTGAGCATCAAAAGAGGTAAGAAACTCCTTCAAATCCTCTGATATTCTCCCATATGATACCCCTCAATCCATCTCTACAAGAAACCCTAAGAGAATAAAACAAAGAATGAGTCAAAAAGGCGTCATAGAAGTAGAACATGGGCTGTTTGTGTAAGATTGTGCTTGGCATGTGCTTACATGCGTTTACTTTTGAGTTTTATGGCCTAAACATGTTCTGGAGTTTTAGTTTATCTAAGCTTATAACATGCATGCAAAGAAAATATATCACAAATGAACACAACATAAGCTAGGCAACTAAAATCGTAAGTAGACTGATTTTTCTGGATTTACTAACTTTCTGCCATTGACTTTAAAACATCATAACTAATTGTAAAAAAATGATATTAAAGTGATTTTTGTGTCCAAATCTATATTTTTGAGTTCTCTTACATAAAAAAATTAGTTTGAAGTGATTTTGTTGGGTAGCGCTCCAGATATCTCATTTTTTCCAAAGAGCGTCAGATCTTGACCACTCTGATTTGCAGACCTAAAAACCCTAAGTTAGAGTGAGAACAGAGCTTAGGTCAAAACACAAAACTTGTAGAAGACATATTTATCTTTCTTTGCGTCAACAATTAGCCAAAAATATAAAGTATTGATGGGTCAAAAGCCTTCCCAAAGTCACTGTTAAGGTTTAGTGACTGACAGACCTCTCTGTCACACATTTTTGTGATACCCAAAACCTAACTTTCTAGAAACTAAATCCCACAGTGGTAAACATAAAAACTGTAGCTAACATATTAAAGTAAAAACTAAGAAAAAATCAGCCCAAAATTCTATCGGATAATAGCCCAAAGGTTTTGAGCACTCTCTATTAAAAGCACACTCTGCAGACCCTTTGTAGGTTGACTGAACCCTTTTTATAAATTGGCCAACATCTCAAACGTTTTTCAAATAACTTGCCTCATCACAAAACATGAAACTTGTAGGGGACACCGTAAACTAAAATCTCACCAAAAATCAGAGCCATATCCTTTTACATGATACCCCAAAATCATGGCCAACAGAGGCGTAATTTCTAAGATTTTCTCTACAAAATGCTCAAGGGTTTTTACTAAAATAAAATAAATAACCTTTTTACTTTAGGAACTGACCTTGGTGATAAATATGAAAGTTATAGGAATTATTCTTATCTCATTGGTGTTAAAATTTCATAAATTAAATCGATGTCTAAGTAATTCGAAACACTATCGCAACTATAAAACTAGCAATTAAACTTGTACCTAAAATTGGCTAAGTGTTTGAATGGTGTGTTACTTATGAGACTTGACTGTGTGAACCTTATATTAACTTTGTGAGTAATTATTGTATGAAAATGATGCTTTTGATGAGATGAACTCATGCCAATGGCTCGAGTCTATGCTGCTTAAATTTTGGTTATGTTTCACATGCTTGTACTTAATACTTTAGCAAGTTGTACCATGTTTCATGTCATGTTTATATACCAGGCTATGATTAATTGTACACGAGAGGCATATTGCACGTCATGGGCATTCCTACATTTCATCTTGGGTTATCAGAGTCCCTTTCGTATCCTTCAATTGGGTTGAGTGACATGGAAATCATTATTTAGTGGTTGTGGATCTAGGGTGTCCCTGGTTGCCATATTTGATATTGAATTGGATGTTTTTATTTTAAAAAGGGGGATTTAGGCACCATGGGATCGTCACTACCTTTATTTAGACTTTGGGTTGACGCTTAACGAGTATCCTAGTACTTAATGTGGGACCGTTGGCCCGTACAAGGGAGACTGCTAAACTGGGAGGCCCACCCCCACGCCGTTGCCATTAAGTAAAATGATTGAGGCATGTGCCAAAGCGAGTGTTTACCTTTCGCAACGAGGCTAGGATAGATTAAGTGAACAAAGCCATCAAGTCTACTCTGTAATTCCCGGCGTGGAATTCATGATACTATTTTGGAAGTACTTGGAGTTGGGCATTTGCACTGCATTCATCTGTATCACTCACTCACACTTCTATCTTACATGTGCTCATCCTGTTGAAAATGATAATTTGCCTGTCTCTCTGTTCCCTTAACTTTGCATTGGGTGTTATACGATATGTATTGTAGAATATCTTGTCATGAGTTTGTTAGACGATTTAGAGAATTTGCTTATGGGCTCCGGCTCATGGCATTAGTGCCACGGGTCAAGAAGAAGGACCCTTTGAGGAAGACGTGCTCGTCGAGGAAGTAAACTACGAAGAAGGGGGAGAGTAGCAGGAACAGGTCAACCCTGACAACGCAGCTTGAAGACGTAGGACGTTACTTTTTGATCTTTTTGTTCAGTTTTCCACGGACATAATGTAACTTCTGTTAAGCTTCTGGTTGATTGTAAAACTGGCCGCACTCAAAACATACTAGTGGCTATCCCCCCCTAAGATGGAACAGGTGCTGAGCTCTAAAGCTGGCCCCCCAGCCCGCACTTAGGTGATCGATGCCCTGGCTGTCTGCATCAATAACAAATGATCTCTCTTTGCTCTCCATCGAGGCTACTGAAGGTGCAGGTATAGAAAACTACGGCTGATACAACCCTGCCGGATACAAACTCGGGCCAGACGATCTCTGGCGCTTCCTCATGTGCCCCTGAGACTATGCACGTCCCCCATCCTGCTGACTCCTACTCTTTCTGTCCCTGTGCGTCTCATCCAGGGTGTCTTCCACTTTCATGGCTGTCTCCACTAACTCTGTAAAGACCTATATCCTAAATGTCGCCACTCTATCTCGGATAACGGGCCTCAAACCCCTTTCAATCCTCTTCGCATGGAATTCTTCAGTTGGCACAATCACTTGTGCAAACCGGGATAAGCTAGTGAACTCAACCTCATACTGGACCACTGACATCGTCCCCTGAGTAAGAAAAAGGAAGTCCTCCCTATAACGATCTCTCAAGGTCGCAAGAAAGTACTTCTCCAGAAATACCTTTGTGAACGCCTCCCAAGTGCCTCCCACTAAAGTCCTGGCAAACTTCCACCACATATGGGTACTCCCCCTCAGCTGGAAGGCAACGAATGTAACCCTCAAATCATTTTTCTCTATCTAAAGCGTATCCAAAATCATTGTCACCAGCTCTAGCCATTCAGTGGCTACCGTGGGGTTGGGATCCCCAAAAAAGGTAGGAGGGTCTAGACGTCAAAACTTGCGCATTGCGACCGTCGCCCTCAGTTTGGGTACACTCTCCCTTCCCCTAGCGGCCTTAGCCAGCTGTCGGATGGAGCCTACCATCTCAGGCAACAGATCTACCCCATCAACAGGTCCTTGGGGTACATTAGCATCCCTAACATCTGGGTTTGGAACATCCCTTTGGCCTGAACCACGGCCACGGCCTCGACCACGGCCTCATTCTCCCCACGTGGACATAACTCTATACGAAAGCAACATAACAGGATAAGCTTTCATACAACATGTTATTGCTAACATAAAAGACATTACACACATAAGCATGCTAATACATAGCCACTTAAGATTATGTAAACACATCTCATATCACACTCTAAGGAGAACCGACAAGACGGATGCGTCAATTTGAATAACCTACTTAGATTCCTTGCTAGAAAACACGTCGACCAAACGCATTTCTAACTTGGCTTCCAAATTTGTTAATCCAAATGCCCTGAGGCAAGACTAAGTAATCCTAAGGTCCAACCTCTATTATCACGTATACACAAACTTTCATGCTCAATAGGCTAAAGAAAACATGCAATACAAATCATAATCAAACCACAAGAGAGAGTCTAGATCCTACCTCAAAGAAGATCCTCCATCAAGAATCAAGCCCCGCGTGAGCTCCAAGTCGCCAAAGCCCAACACATGCAACTTCAAAGGAGCTTCTAACGTATATCCACGCTCTCCAACGGCCGCTCGTGCAAGGAAACGGCAAGATCTTTACCCCCAACGAACATGGAAACTCCCAAGGACCCCCAAAACTAAACTCTAGCTCACTCTTAAGCTTTTAAAGAGAGAGGAGAGAAGAGAATATAGCGAAACCAGCCCAAAAACTGACATTTATAACTTCTGCCCGTCACAGACCGCCCGAGCGGTCTCAGGACCGCTCGATCAGTCTCTGCTACGACTTCACTTTTAATCCAACTTTAAACGAGTATATCTCCTTCATCTGAACTCTAAATAGGGTTGTTCGTGTGCTCAAACTGAAGCTCCGGAAGTCTACTTTCCAATAGTTCAAACCTCATACCAAAATTAATTTTGTACAAAACGTTATGATTAAATTAGTGAAGGTATATCACTTTTCTTCACACACTTTTCACATATTGTTGTCCAAACATCCATTAGAACCTCATATTTTTCCTCTAACATACCTTTCATCTGTACCCAAACTCAAAACGTCACCAAGCTCAAGTTTCAATTCTTACTCCCATCAAAACTTAATCATTTCTTAAAATAAAATGAGGCGGGGTCTCACAACTCTTCCCCCTTAAAGGAATTTCGTTCCCGAAATTCAATACTAAATCTCAAGCCCCAACATCACCTCATTAACCATCAATAATCTCTGTTGCAACCACAGCAACACTATACCACATGAAGTCATAAGTTTCACACATAAACCTTACTCAAGTTCTGAGGATCAACAGACGACCATCCACCTTGATACCACATCATTATCCTGCTTATACTAACTATGCCGTCACTGAAGATGACAAGATGCTCATCTATAACCAACTACACAAACATTCATTTCTAGAGAATAATTTGCTTAATCCACCTAGAATACACAAGAACGTTTTTTCTCTAAACCTTCGTCCTCTATTCCATCCTCTATCGTCAACCACAATTCTACCTCATTATCCAAGACAAGACTCCACACAATCAACTAGCTACAAAATCAACATAAGTATCCACTAACCCACTTAAACTCGATTATACTTCTCGTGTAACAGCTCGCCACTACACAAGTTGATATCTCACCCTTAAGACACTGATTCTACATCAACAGATCAACTCCAAGTCAAACATAATCATCGTCATTCGATGTCAACCCCAAACCTTGATATCAACACATACATTGATCCTCTAAATCCATAATAACAAAGTTCCCAAGCTTAAGGCTTATTCGTCAAGTAACCAATCAAGACTTGTCTTTTACATTTAGCAACTTTTTTTATGCAGAACTTGGCACGACCTTCTCATTCCAAACCAAACCATCATGTCAGTCTCAATAAGTTCATCAACCAAAGCTTCTAAAATATTGAGCCCTTCTTGACTCATGTCTTATCACACTCTCAAGGCTACAATCCGAACATACGGTTACACCCAAAACACAACACTTACCACAATTGACGATCATTCACCAACTCTAAGAACTCCGAGTAGCTCGAATCTCAAACAAAACTCAAACTCCAACTAATCATAAGTCTATCAAAAACCTACCGTGTGAATGACCCAACCGCAAGGTTCCCACAAACTTTCCATTCTACTGAGAGCTAGAGGTGCAACCATACTTCACACCACCCAAAATAAGCTACAAACAACGGTCAACAATCCTCATTTAATCATTGCAGAAAAGACTCTACATCTCAACATTAACCCCTTTGTCAGCAAGGACAAACATTCCTAATTTACCAAGCCTATCTCACGAGGAACACAACCCCACAGTCTTAAACTTACATGGTAGTGTAAACAAACTCCATCCTTAAAATCAACGAGGAACTTACTTCTTTGAGCATTCAACTCCAGTAGAGCCCACTCCCCAAGCACAACTTATGGATCACAACATGGATACTAATTCACAGCTACTTCCATCTCCCCAAAGATAACCAGACCAAGAATCAACCCACGATCCTGATCACGATATCCAGATCATCCGCTACATTAAGCCTTCAACTCTCAAACCTCATTCGCACACATGCGAACTCCATTAATCCTCATACCTCATACAACGCATCTCGTTGCGCCAAGACCTCACTTCACAAGGTTGTGTTTCACTAACTTAACTCCCACTAGGCAAACCACAACCATATCACAATCTCGAGCCCACTGTCTAATCAACTCACATAGGAAGTGCATGACATCAAATGAAGGAGACCCACTCTTGAGATTTCTCATCCAAAGTCACTAATAACTCCCACGACCATGCAGACGCCTCCAACACTTTCGGTCTTCGAGTACATACCTGTCGCGGACACCTTAACACATGGTTTCTCGTCTATCACTTCAATCCATCCAAGCTCCATAGTACATTGCTGAATCTTATTACTCCACACTTCGTTCTCCTTGGCAAACAACATACTTACCTTTGAACCTAAGGTCGAACATAATTACCTGCAAACATATCACATTCAGAATACACCATCTCGGCACTAGGTTAACCACACTATCAAACCTTTCTACTTTCCTTTTAAACCTTATGCACCCAGCACGGTACCCAATCACAATCTCCTAGCCACGAGGATAACTACCAAACCAAGGACCTGCATTCTCGTAGAAATCCCACATAACTAATACTTAAGGATTTTACCACACAAACAACTCAATCATTGAATTTTCCTTAAGATCTCTCTCTCTCTCTCTCTCTCTCTCTCTCTCTCCATGAGATTTAAGACTACCGACATGCCAAGCAATTAGATTACATTTCCACAAACCTCACCCAACCAGTCAGGTTTACAAGATAAAGCAATGAACTCTTCAAGAAACCACAGGTAAACGAACCCACACTCCTATGATTCCAATGCTTTATTCCTATCAAGAATAATAATCACACTGATCAATCAACCATAAAACATTTCTCCAGCTAGGGAAATCACGAGTCAGCTTTAGGCTCTCACTCCATGTCACTACCTCTTTGGGGTCACCATTACTCACTTAGTTAAGAAGGAGGTTAGCCACTAGTCCTTATAAAGACACTGGACATCTTAATACAAACGTTTTCGACCGCCATTCATAATGAGTGTATTTCTCATCACATTAGATCCTCATACTCAGATCTTCGCTTCCGATTTTCAACCGTTGTTCACTCCCTCACCTCCTAAACTATGCATCTCACGTATCCACAAAATCTCTCACCGTCTATCCATCAATGCATAATGCTATACATACTCACATTACTTTAGAACATCTCCTTGCGAGTCACGTCACACTAACTCAAATCCAAAAAGATAGGTAACAGTCAAATGGGTAGACAAAATCACGGCATAGTCTCGAGCTCACAACTCTGGTACACCCATCAAAACACAAAACATTAACTGGTAACACATGTCTCTTATGCCACTTTGCTAGTACCATCGGCACATAACTATCCAAATATGAAAGTAATTACATGCCACACGAACGAAACGAACCTCGCTTACCAATTCTAAACCAAAGGCTCCACCCTATTACTTGCCTTTTAAGGGTAACACAATACCACCACTTCTAAACTTTAAACCAAATATCAATCACAACCACCATCCTCTTAAGGAGTCTCTATCCATCCATACGTTGTCCTAAAATGACCGGGTCAGACGCACCGGCAATATCTACCACATACCATTCAAATCTCACATACTCACACTCACATTCTTACCCAACACCATATGTCCCACATAGTCTTCTTATCTAGAGAACAACAACTCAAGCCTCAAAACTCTACTCCGTGGAACTTCACAAACAACCTCGGATCATCACTCACCACATCCCATCTACCACCTATATACATCTCACCATTCATACAGGTATATCACTCAAGAATTTACCTCTCAACAACATCTTCAACCACTTACTCATCATCGCACAACTCCCAACTCCTATCAAAAGATGTTACTTAATAATACGCCTTAAAAGAAACTCATAGGTCATCCATAGACTTTCAAAACTATCAGACATCACAATAGCTACTAACAACAACACATAGGGTAAGGGACACCTCGAACACAGTCTAAGCTTAAACTTTTTAACACACCTTAGGCTGGGAATTATTACGCTCCCATCCACTATGCTCCCGTCCATACCCAATCTCGAGGTACACGGTTCATGACATAGTACAGCTCAAGACATAGCACAGCTTATGACGTACATAATCCTCAACACACCCAAAATCACACTTCATATCTAACCACAACAAACAACCTTCAAACGGTTTTAAACGCCCTACCATGCTCATTCATCAAGCTAATAGTGGCAGAACACACCACCGAGTCACACTCTCAAATCACACATCACCATCCCAATCACACTCATATTATCCCCATGGGCATAACTCTTATAACAAGCTTATCACAACTCCAACGAGGTTAAACTTAACTTAACCGTCTAAGATAAAGCAACATCCTACCCACCACCTAACCACATCACATCAACACACATTTACAAACCAAGGGAAAGCCTCAGAGTAACGCGACAATCCAGGCAACTAATTCAGATTTCTCATAGAAAGAACGTCGGCCAAACGATTTTCTATTTCGAACCCCAAAGTAGTTGATCAGATGCCAAACAGCATGCCACATCACCCTAAGACTCAACCCTCCATGCTCATATAAACACATAACATGCGCAAAACGATTCAATCGCAAACCCATGCAAGCACACAATTTATGCCGTGTAGTGGTGCCTAATCTCATCAAAAAAAAAAAAGGTCACACTTATAGGTCATTGTTATTCCCATGGCTCCTACGTATTCGCACCTAGAGCTCTGATACCATTTGTAACATCCGACCCCTGGAAACCCATGGACACAGCCCAAACTATCCCACAAGAAAGCTATCAACAATGACTTTCTTAATAACAATACGTTATTTCCTTTAAACAATCATAAATAAAACATTTTATTCTAACGAGATACATATGTGCCACAAAGGCTTAAACAAAATTTTCAACTTTCAAGAGTTCATTTATAGCACCAATATTATTACAATTATCCACTTCACTTTCTGTACAATCATAATGTAAATACAACGGATCTATTGAATCTTTCCTCATAGCATTTTTCCCACATGCATCCTCTGCCCTGGTATTGTCCCAGATCCTCGAAACCTGAAATGGTTTTGTATACATACATGAGCCGAAGCTCGTAGGATAAAGACTAACTCTATGCTAAG
>JAUMHN010024350.1:0-46788 GCA_032360265.1 Heliamphora ciliata | reverse complement strand
CCCCCCCCCCCCCCCCCCCCCCCCCCCCCCCCCGACAACACACAACTTGACAGGATAACTCTCTCTCTCTATATATATATACATTGATATATACCTCTCTCTCAGTAGAGAGAAGGGGGGACCTGCATTTTGAACACTTTGAGATTTCTCTTTCCAAATGGAGAGCTAATTTAGGTGTCGGAGGTCCTCCCTCTAGCCACTAGCCGGGGGTCTATTTTGTAAGAATCGGGTGAACAAGGCATCTAGGAACTTGTGATAATTTTTCTCGTTGGACTTCTTTTTTCAACCCATCAAACATATATAATTTATGGATCACCACCGTACATTTGGCGCCGTCTGTGGGAATAACAAGTACAACAAGAAAATAAGATCTTTGACCGGACGTTAAACCGAGCTCTTTTGGGTTCGTACTCAGCTTCAAATGAAAAACTCTCAGCAAATTTTAGGAAAGCAATTCTCATCTTTTTATTATATAGATTTTTGCCTCCACATAACTAATCAAACATTCAAACGTGCCACTTTCTTGAGATATATCAGTCATCTGTTCCTTCCTCTCACTAGAGACAAGATCCACGATTTTCATCCCGTGGTGATGCCCTAGAGCTTCTATTAACAGAATCGCTTTTCCTCCAGAGTACCTTGTCTTGGATCTCTATTGAGCTTTCTTTGAAGTTACGTCCTTGTTTTTACATACAACTCGTGGTAACTCGGGGGATGATAGGGCGTTTATATCGGCAAGCATGTAAGCTAATCTTATGTTGAAGTTAATTGATCTACACACCTTTGCGTCACTCGATGTCAGGGTTTCATGCCATTTTCCTTAAAACTGTATGATAGTGTCATTCTCTACTTGTGCCCATATCTTCTTCTATCGGCAATCAATGATAGTGTGATGTCTAGAGAGCTAGTCTATTTCGAGAATCACGTCGTATTTGTTAAAATGCCTAATTCGTAGGTCGAATGTCATAAGGGTGTTGGTACTCTCAACATGCACTCCCTCTAAATAAAGTCTACTTGCGTGTGATATTCTAAGGGTGTATCGACGCTTAGAGTTTGATCTAACACTTTTGGGTTCTATGGGCAGAGATTGCCTACGTGCCAAAGATATGAAAAAAAAAATGGGATGCTCCAAAATCAAACAACACTTTTACTAAGGTATTGAATAGCACAAATATACATTGCATAACTTGGGTGTCTTCTACTTCCTTCTTCTGCAAAGCAAAGATGCGTCCTCCTTGGGGCCTCTGGTTTTTGTTAAGCTGTGGCCTTCCCTTTCTATTTCGTTGGTTAGTTGCTAGTCGGGTGACCTGAACTGGCTGCGGGTACTTTGGTGGCTGCTTCTGGGGTTGCCTCCACTATTGGGAGTGATTGTTCAGAGTCCTATGTCCTAGGCACAAGCACACAAACCTCTTATGTCATGGTTGGTGACATTTAAAGAAGACTATAAATTTGGTAGAGGAGTTCCTTGGATACTCTTGTCTATTCTCCTATTGATATGGCTTCCTTGGAACAAACACTCGGTTGCCTTTTACTGGTCCTCCAGAGCTGGTGTTTCCTTTCTTCTGGTTCTAAATCCTTCTAGAGTCAGCTAAGTCTGTTTTCGCCAATAGGGTTGCTTATACTACTTGAGTGTAAGTTGAAAGCTGTAAGCAGATGACTCTAGTTTGGCTAGAGGGTTCTAGGCCCCACTCGATCTTTCGTGACCTTGATTTTTTTTCTGGTATGATGGTCATGGCGAATCGGCTCAGCTCTTCGAAGCGGTTAACGTACTAGGTTACTGACATAGATCCTTGTTTTAGCACTAGAAATTCTATGAGTTGTCCCTGTCGGAAGGGAGCTAAGAAGTACTTTTTCAAAAATAATTCTTTAAATTGATTCCAAGTCAGAGCCGCCACATCTTGGGTGTTGTCGATCATAGACAACTAGTAGTCGGCTTCTCCTTCCAGTAGGTGTGCTGCTAAAGCTACTCGATCGGCATCGGTTTGCACTCCCATGGAGTTGAATAATTTCTTGACAGCTCTCAGCCATTCTTCGGCTACTCTCGGTTCAACTCCTCCCTTGAATGTAGGGTCTCGTTGTTTTCTGAGTTCTGATAGAAACCACGCCCTATCTCAGATGTGAGGACAGTTAATGTTGGTGGCAAGCTCATGCAAGACCTGGGTTAACCCTAGCGCTTCTTCGTTTACAGGTCCATCTGCTGGCGGTTGATGGTTAGGTCGTTTACCTACCATCTGAATAAAGAGGGAAGGTGTTGTGGCTGGTCAATCTTCTTTTTAAGGTCTTAATATTTTTTTTTAGTTTTAGGATCTCGTGGAGTTAATTTAAGACTTATTCATTTTTATTTCTTATTCGAGTTCAAGTACAAACAGCGATTACAAAGAGCGAGGCACATAACACATAGGGGCTTAATTAGAATAGGTATGAATAAAACTATCGAATTTTGACTGCGTAGTCCCACGTTACTTCCAAGTTTTGTAGCGTTTCCATTGTACTTTCACGTGCCACACTCCTGCGGGTCCCATGCGAGCTTTATCGGTGATGACAATAGGAACCTTTGTGTAGGTCTCCATTAGATATGTTGTATAAGCTCCTACTTGGCAGTTCTTGCAGTTAGGGTTATTGATCTTCAAAACACGTTAAGCGCGAATGCTGGCTGACATTCTGTGCTTTAACTCCAGGTAGAGATCTACTTCGCAACTCGATGATGTGTCAGGTGGTTCTTCTAAGGATGTGCACAACCCGAGTTTCTCGTGAAAGTGCTAAACTCTAATAAATTTCTCATCGATCTAGGTCTTAGGGGAGGCTACCTGGGCGGCAAGTAGTCAAATGTTTAGCCGAGGATTTCGACTGCATGATACATTGCTGAGGTTTAGAATGGCTTAGGGAAGGTGAACAAATCCTTTACCGAGATTCAATGGAAGATTCCCAAATGGTTCAAAAGATATGTCGGATGAGGTCAAATGGTCATGGTTAAGGCAGTCACCATTGACACAAATTGAATGGTTATTTGTGGTTCAAATGTAGGTGAAGCAAGAGAAGGACAGTGAACAATACCTAAAAAAATGTCCTTGGAACTAACCTAGTACAATTAGATTATGATAAAAGAGATGTTAAGCAATGGGTAGCCGAACTAGATAAGTGCACTGAAGTTACGTTGGCCTAACATACTTCAATTCAAGTATCCAAGTCTACTCCCCTGGTAAGGATTTCAAGAGTGTACAAAAGAATTTACAAGATTACTGCAACAGATTACGGTTTCAGAATCGAGAGAAGATGAACGATGGAAAAGATCATATCAATGTCGAATGTTCGAAATGGGTAATTAACAAAGAATTGATATCGAGTTCTGCAAAAGATGAGTTAGTTCAAGAAGGTTGACTTGAATCAGAGGAGAATCAAATGCAAATACCAATCATCATTGAGGCGTGAAAATTTGAGGATAAAGGTATTTTCTAGGATTAAATTTCTGATAGGATTATCAACAAGATCTGGGTGCATAAGGGTTACCGACGAACGATACTTAACGGTATTGTTAAGGACTAAGGATATAAGAAGGAATGATACACAAAGAACTTCAAATAGGTACAAAATTTAATAGAAAAACTTGGGGTAAACGAGAAAAGAACTTGTAAGGACGGAGTTACGAGGTTCTAACGGTGGCTCTCAAAGTAATATATGAAATTTCTCCTAGTGCGTACTCCCGTCTACCCCCCTTAAAATAAAATAACTTGTTGCATGAATCTCCGATCTTCGTTCTCGATGCTTTTACTTGTCCTTCGCATGTAGATTCCTTGTTGCTTCTAATCCTGCTAACATCCTAACACGACTTGCTATAAGACTTAGACGCAGCAGATTTTAGTTCTTATAATAAATAGATGATAATTATAATTAATACAACGCACTCAACATAGCTTCTACGCGACAGAACGCATGGTTTTCCACAACCCAAGGGCTGAAGGTTCACTAAACCTAGGCTCTAATACTAACTGTGGCGCCCCGTCCTCCGGGCACGTCGGGACATACATAAGTATAGGTAAGGCAAATATTCTAGCCATTCATTCATATTTAAATATCATACATAGTACATCAGTAAGAGTTTGAAACTGATTAAAAGTATATAACGACTATAGTTTCTCCAACGGATTCAACAAAAATTTATAATATGCTCGTGGAAACCGAACAAAAAGAACGAAAGGTAAAAACTCAATTCTTCAGCTAGCATTGTCGGGGTACACTGGCTCCTGCCACTCATTTTGTTCTTCAATTTCGTATTCTTCTTCGGGGGCGACTTTCTTAAAGAACTCATCACACTCACCTGTAGTACGAATGTCATGAGCCAAAATTCAGAAGCAAATTCCCTAAACTGTCTAACAAACTCATGATAAAATATCCTACAATACATATCGTATAATACCCAATACAATTTAAGGTCAAAGAGACAGACAATTTAACTTTTTCAACAGGGTAAGCATATATATAAGAACAATTGTGCGAGTGCGTGATGCAGATGAACGCAATGCAGATGCTCAACCCGACTTGTATCCAGAAATAAAAATAGGAGTTCCACTTTATGACTTATTTCTTTTACTTGTATGGACTTATTATCATTATTGCCGCCTCAGTAACTTATTGTCATCGCCATGATTGGACTTGTTGTCATTGCCGCCTCAAGGACTTATTGTCAATGCCATGATGGGACTTTATGTTATTGCCACCTCAGGAACTTATTGTCAATGTCGTGATGGGACATTTTGGGGTTACCCACATTTAAAAACTAGAATGCTCGCTTATCAACCCAAGGTCTAAATTACCAAAACTAGAGTGCAAGTGACGAATTCGTGGTGCCCAATAGTATTCATAAATAAAAAATCTTTTTTTGAAACAACGAGGACACACCCAGGGTGCTCAGAGGAAATATATCCCAAAATAGTTACAAAAATGGCTACTAGGGATGCCCTAGACTAGGAGCCGAGAAAAGAATAATTTCAATATAACCCAACCCAATTTGAAAGATACGAAAGGACTTTGATAACCCAAGATGAAATGTTGAAATGGTTATGATGTGCAATATGTTTCTCGTGTGCAATTAATTATAGCATGGCATACATATGATATGGCATATGGTACAACTTGCTAAAGTATCAAGTACAAGCATGCAAAGCATAACTATAATTTATGTGACATAGAATCGAACCATTGGCATGAGCTTATTTCATCAAAAGTATCAATTTCATACACTAATTACTCACCAACTTCATATAAGATTCGCATACTCAAGTTCCATAAATAACACGCCACTCGTACACTTAGCCAATTTTAGGTAATTGTTTAATTGCTAGTTTTTAAAGTTGCGACAGTGTTTTGAAGTACTTAGACATTGATTTAACATTTAAAATTTTAACACCAATTAGATAAAATTATTTTCTATAACTTTCATATTTATCACCAAGGTTAGTTCCTAAGGTAAAAAGGACATTTATGTTATTTTAGTAAAAACCCTTCAGCATTTTATAAAGAAAAATATACAAATTAGGCTTCTGTTGACCACGATTTTGGGGCATCAATTCAAGGACTATAGGTCTGATGTTTGGTGATGTTTTAATGTAAGGTGTCCCCTACAAGTTTCATGTTTTGTACCATGGCAAGTGGTTTGGAAAAAGTTTGATATTTTGGCCAATTTACAAAAAGGGTTCAGTCAGCCTAAAAAGGGTCTGCAGAATGCGTTTTTAAAATAGAGTGCCCAAAAGCTTTGGGGTATAATCCGAGGACATTTTGGGTTGATGTTTGCTCCGTATTTAGTATAATATGTTAGATACATTTTTCATGTTTACCACTTTTGGATTTAGCTTCTAAAAAGTTAGGTTTCTGATCTCACAAAAATGGATGACAGAGAGGTCTATCACTCACTGAATCTCAACGGTGACTTTGGAAGGTGTTTTGACCCATCAATACTTCATATATTTGGCTCATGTTTTGCGGAAAAAAAAGATAAATATGTTCTCTACAAGTTTTATGTTTTGACCCAAGCCTGGTTCTCATTCTAACTTTAGTTTTTTAGGTCTGCAACTCAGAGTGGTTAAGATCTGACACTCTTTAGAAAAAATTCCATATCTTGAGTTCTACTCAACTAAATCACTTCAAAATAATGTTTTATGAAAGATAACGCAAAAATCTAGGTCTGGACACATAAAGCACTTTAAGATCATTTTTCTACAATTAGTTATGATGCTTTAAAGTTCGTGGCAGAAAGTAGATAAGCCCAGAAAATTAGGTTACCTAGGGATTTGGTTGCTTAGCTTGTGTTGTGTGCATTTTTGATGTGTTTTCTTTGCATGCATGTTATATACCAAAATAAACCAAAACTCCAGAACATGTTTAGGTTATAAAACTCAAAAATAAACACATGAAAACACATGCAAAGCTTGTTCATACATAAACATCCCATAAACTACTCCTACGACGCCTTTTTGAGTTATTTTTTGTTTTATTCTTTTAGGGTTGATTATAGAGATGGATTAAAGGCTATCTTATAGGAGAATATCATAGGGTTTTAGAGAATTTACTACTTGTTTTGAAGACCTAATGGTGGAAGAACGGTGGGACTTGGCTTTGTTGCACTCTCCTTGTTCCCCCCTAGCTTCTTCTTCCTTCTTCCTTCTTCCTTCTTCCTTCTCTTCTTCTTCTTCTTCTTCTTCTCCTCTTCGAAACACTTAGAAAATTTATAGTTCTCTCCCACACTATAGAGCACGAAATATGGAGGAGAATAGGGTGGTCTTTGTGTATTTTTATAGCAAAAAGTATAATGGAGACATAATTATTATGTATAAGCTTTAAATTAAAGTTTCTTAATTTCTATTGGATGCATGGGAGGTGGGTTCTTTTTGAGAATTGATTTTTTAGATTTTTGCAGAGGAAAAGTCTTCTAGTGCTGTTTGGCACAGACCAAAATCTGGTCTTGCATTAATTTAGGGCTTAAGTTGCATTTTAATACTATTTTGTGTGAGAAAACGCCTAAACTATTAATGTTATGTATCTTTTTGGTGTCTTAACTTACTAAATCCTATTATTTTAGTGTGTTTTTGATTAATTTAGTATTTTGATGAATTTACATAATTTGTATAGCAATTGATTAAATAGGTATAAGCTTTTAAGTCAAATTAAGCTAGTTTGACAAGAATTGACTTTTTAACTTATTTATTGTGTAAAAATTTTAAATAATGATTGCGGTGTCGCTATGTTTTATACATTTGTCTGCTTACCTTGTGCCTTTTGGTTTCCTGTGATGGCTGGGTTAGCACTATTCTAGTGGACTTTGTTGAGCAAATAAGGGCAGGGAAAGACTCCGTGCCTCTAGTTTTCGCTGAGACCTTGATTGATCTAAATGCTATCCATCAGGGTGTAACCCCGTCCTTTGTCGGTAGTTCTCTGCTTCTCTAAGGTGAAACTCAAATCTCTCCTTTCTCCGCTCTTCTCTCCTTTTGCTTGCTTTTCTCAATTTTTACTGCACTTCTCTCCTTTTGCTCATTTCTCTTGAATTTTACCGCTCTTCTCTCCTTTTTCCACTATCTCTCTTTATTTTTTTTACATATCTCTCCTTTTGTTGATTTCTCTCGATCCTTAACTCTTTTCTCTCTTCTTAGATCTGGATGATGGAGAAAGCAAGTCTTCTATAGAAATAGGGTTCGAAAGGGTACAACGTTGTTGTCTTTATCTATCGTCCTTTTTACCCGATATGCACTATTGAGGCAGCTTGGAGACAATATCTTTCTTCCCTGATTAGGAGAAACATCAGTTGGCAGTGCATCTAGGGGTAGATCCCTTTTATGACTTTGACCATTATGGACCATCTAGATGTTTTGCTTATTGTTTTGCGACTGTCCACTTTCTATTACCCACATAGGATCATGAGACAATTTGGTCGAGGTCAGATCATATTTCATGGTGTATGGGGTCATATTAATTTATCTTCCCTTCAGGCCCTATTTCTGGCGTAGTATCTGGATGCTTGGTCATCTCGTTCACTGATGGAGATGCAAGAGCTGCCCCACACTAAGCTTCTCGAGGAGTGCAAGGTGTGGTTGGTTCAGGATAAAGAGAGCATAAACAAAGAAGATGAAGAAGAATAAATAGCAAACAGAATGAAGATCTGAGAGAACTATTTTGCTCTTAAAATTTTGTTGCTTTTTTCTTTATTTAGAGTTTGGGAATTGAGTGCCTGCCCTTTATTTTTAAAATCTTATGATTACAACTGAAGTAATGAAAATCTCACGTTTATCTAAAAAAGGTTCTCAATTATTTAAAGTTTTTCGATTCTTGCAATTAAACAACTTTATTATCAAAACTCAAAGATAAATTTACATTAATCTTTACTCGGATTCAAAGATAGTTAAAACAAATAACGTGGTCGAACTTCTTAAAAGAAGCTGCCTACGTATCCCAAAAAGAAAAATCAGGCCGTAACGTAGTTCGAGCACGGTTTACTCTCGGGTATTAACACTCTCCTTTTGTGAAGCCTTAACTTTTTCCAAAATCGCCTTTTCGAGTTTTTTACCTTGCGGGCTGCTCTAAATTTTGCCTAAATTTCGTTTTCAATTTTTAACTCAGCGAACTTTTATTTTATCTCCATTTTTCTCTCAAGGATAGTATTTTTTGTGCTAGTTCAAGTTGATTGGAGTGGAGAACAGGTTACCATCCAGATCCATTATGATTATAGTACCACCGGTCATAATAGTATTGATTAGATACGGCCTGGCCCAATTCGACTTGAACTTGCCTCTTGGGTCGAAAATAGGAGTCTTGATTTCCTTAAGAACCAAGTCACTTTCTCTCAAGTCTCGGGTCTTAAATTTTTTTGTTGAATGCTTTGGCCCTTGTATGTGGAACATAGTTTATAGTCTTCTTTCATCGAATAAGAGAAGTTCTTTCATCCAATTCTTCTGCCAATTGAGCCGCATCTTATAGTTCCTGATCCTTTCGAAGAATTTCTACAGCACTATCAGATGGTTGTCTCGATCTTTGGACTTCACAATCATGTCACCCACATACACCTCAACATTTTTATGTATCATATCATGCAACAAGGTAGTGACAGCCCTTTGATAGGTTGCCCCTTGCATCATGCGAGAGTAGTAGGTGCCCTATGGTGTAGTGAATGTCATATTTTCTCTATCTCTAGGATCTATTAAGATCTAATTGTACCCAGAGAAACCATCCATGAATGATAAGAGAGCGTGCCCCGCTATACTGTCCATCAAGACGTCAATATACAATAGTGGGAAGTCGTCTTTGGGCTGGCTTTGTTGGGATCTCTGAAATCCATACAAACACTGATACGTCCATCCTTCTTCAAGGCTGGTACAATAATTGCCACCGAATTTGGGTATTTGGTTACCATGAGGAAACCAGCATTGATCTGCTTGGTGACTTCTTCCTCGATTTTTAGAGCCCATTCTAGCCGTAATCTTCTCAATTTTTGTTTGACCGATTTGGCATCGAAATACAAAAAAATATGGTGTTGGATAATATTAGGATCAATTTTGGGCATATCCTCGTCTGATCATGCAAAAATGTCTTTAAATTCTTTTAATAAAGTCATTAATTGCTCACGTTCAATTAAAGATAACGAAGAACCAATTTGAACAATTTGTGGATAATTTCATTACCTAAATTTATTGACAAAATTTTTTCAATTATTGGTTGGGCACTTCTTTTTCTTCTCTTTTTAAAGCTTTTAATTCTTCAGGGACATCCCTTTCGAATTCAAAATCATCAAAAAGCGTACAAAACAAATCAAGCAAGGCAGAATAATCAGAACTTTTGTTTATTTCATTGATATCAAAGAGAGCATGGATTACAAAATCAAAAGCAAAAGAAAAGGGTACGAAAATAGGTGTGCCCTCGGACTTGAGACTTGAATCATGAAAATTACAAGAATCTAAAAATACCAGCCGTGACATTCAGTGCTTATGGAGGTGGGACGACTTTATTGTCAATGAGATCATGAATGTCATGGCAGAGTTTCAGATAGTTATTGGTTGGGTGTCCATGGCTCTGATGGTATGAGCAATATTAGGTGGGATCATAACGTAGCAGTAAAGGAATAGGAGGCGGCATTGAATCAAGGAGCTTTATTAGCCCTTTCTCGACAAGTTGATTCAAGGCTGTGGACAGAGAAATATTAAGGGGAGTGAAAACTCTCCTTGACTTTTTCAACTGCGACGGTTGGTTGTTTCTGGGAGAAGGTGATGAAGGTGAAGAATTTGATCGATCTGATTTGGGGTAACAAATTCACCTCGTTAGAGCGAGATGCGGGGTTAGTGGAAGAGGTGAGATGGTTTTGGTTGTTGGATGGGTAAGGTCTTCTCGACTTTTGGCTCAGCTCGGCCTCATCGATATCACCAGACTGGATCACATCTTTTATTTGAACCTCGGCATCAAACAACTGCTCGAAAGTAGACAGCAACTGTGTTATCAGATAACGCTTCGATGGAGACTGGAGGTTCTTGACTACATTTCTCTCTTGTTCCTTCTCAGTTGGCCGATTTAACATTTTGGCCGCCTTTCCCCTCCACCTGGTTAGAAAATTCACAAATGATTCTCTACTTTCTTGACAAGTGGTCTCTAGCCCCCGAGTGGTTACATCCAGCTGGACATTATAGTTCTAGTGGTTACATCTAGGATCACCAGTTCCATCGAACTTCTCCATTTCAAGCATTTTAAACTTTTTCAGCAGCTTAGCATCCGAGAACAAACAAAGTCCCCCTACATCGAGCATATATTCCTCGACTCCCTTGGCCTTTCTAAGAACCTTTTCCGTTCGATCGATCTTGTTAGCCAATACAGATTCTCTGAACTGAGCAGTATCTTCTTCCTCAATTATAACCTGACGAGGGATCCGTGATGATGGCAGAACAACTTGTGGTCCATCAGGAACCTAATTATTATCCCAAAAGTCTTTCCCGTTACCAGTCAGGTCGTCATGCTGTTCATTCAGTACTGGCAAATGGGCTTGAATCGCCCGAATCTGTGCCTGACATTACACCTGAGCCCGGGTCTACAGCTCTACGGCTCTCTGTACATCAGTGATCGCCCTCATTAGAGCTGTCAGATTAACTTCATTCTCTTCCATCTCATATGATTTAGCTGGTTGTTCGGATATCCTATAGAGTCTACCTATCACTGATCTGGCCCAAACACACGTTGACTGTAATCTTCCTGGCTCAATGATTTAAATTCGAAGAAAACCTGGATCCCAAAAATAGAATAACCAGTACCAATCACTTCTCTAGAAAGAACTCTGACAACAAGTAGTAAACATCTCAGATACCAAAAACAGCAAATCGTAAGTAGATAATTGCTGAAACTGAAGCAATGCCCTTGTCGGGCTCACACAGACAGCATAACAACTGAACATCTGAGAACTAGGATGATGGCTAAGAAGGAAAATAACCAAATTCTGAAGAAACATTTTATTCGAAGAATCTAAATGAAGGAACGGGCGGCACTCCGTCAAGGCAACAGAACTAGGCTAAAGGGACCGATTTGGACCTAAGATTCTAAGAAAGAATGGGCAACACTTCGGTAGAAAAGCAAGACTAGCTTACACAGGTATAACAAAGGTTTGAAGAAAGCAAACCTAAACAAAAGCGGGGGTATAGAACTAACAAGTTGGGAAGAACCTGAAAGAGAGAGAAACTTTCCTAGTGGCTTTGAAACAAAACACGGGCATAATCCCGAGAAGAAAACCATGGCATGAGAGGTAAACAAGGCGAAGAACAAAGCCCGAAAAAGAACCCGAAGGGAAAATTAACCTAAACAAGGGATAACAGAAAACTCAGGCCGAACCCGGGAAAGGAACTAACCTAAGCCAAACAAACAAACCTAACAAATGCAAACAAAACATACAATTAAAAAAACATATAATCCTACTAGGGTTAGCATCACCTAATGGGGGGTTCTAAGTTACTATATGTAAAGAGGCCGATTTTGGTCAATCGAACAGGATACCTTCTGAATAGAGTCAGGTATATACCTCCCATGCTTGGAGTGGTGTAGGACATGGTCAAATGGTATGCCTAAACTCTTTTAGTGCACCTATGAAAGCGTTATAGTCAGTAAGGCTTGCCCGCCATCCTAACAATCCCCGAAATGGATAAACGATCGGAACATCGGGTCGACCAGGCAGGGTGTGAAGAATAATGCACATGCATGTGAGAATGCAAATGAAAATTTTTTATAAAGAACCAATAATATTTTCATATCTAGCCCTCTTATTTGATTTTATAAATCAGTCCCCAACAGAGTCGCTAGAAAATACTGTGGCACTGGGATTTTGGAGTTTTTGGTAGGTTAAAAATATGAGAATTCAAAGGATGTTTAAAAAATAATTTAACACCTTGAAAGCCAAAATTTAAAAATTAATTTTATTAAAAATAGAGTTACCACTTGATTTTTGAGAAAAATCAAGAAAAACAAAAGTGGCTACTGATCTTTAAAACGTTTAACCAGATAAAAAGGGTTCGGGGGCTAAGGTACGAATCGATGAAAGTATTAGGCTTCCCGTTCGCCCAACCGTAAGGTTGGCATCTACTAATTATCATTGGTTCTTAATAAGATTTCTCAAATGCATGTAAATACAAAAAATGGAGGCTAAGAGAAAGCATCCAAAATTAAATATAGAAAATACATAATATATGTCTATAGAATGCCATAACAAAGCAAATAAGAAATAAAAATCTTAAGTCCTACGACATACAATTTCTAACTAAAAGATACATGGAGCAAACACACATGCAATGATTCAAATAAAAAGAACAAAAATATGCTAACAATCATTAAATTCAAACTGTACTAAAAGTAAACATGAATTTTGCTAACAATATATAAAAATACCTAAGCTATTCTAAACATGATTTTAAATGAAGTAAACAAAACATTCTCGAAATTTACCATATTAATCATGCGTGTTATTAAATTATCTAAAAGCATTCCTAAAATGAAAAATATGTGAAAATCTTATATAAAAACAAAGGTTACCAAAAAAAGATAATAAAACTAATAACATGTATAAAAAGAAAAAGAAATAAAGAGAACGCTTACGAAATAAAAATTAAGCCAAAATAAGAATGTTAGAAAATGCTTATTAAAACTACTAAAAAGAAAACATAACTATTCATATTTTATATTTTAAATGAAACAATAGAAAAGAAGAGAAAAAGAAAAATGAAATGAACAAAAGATTTTAAACTACTATTAAAAGAGAAGATTACACTAACAATTAAAGGTGAAAACTAGCTTAAAAGAATTTTTGTGATTTTTGAGTTTAAGAAAATAAAGAAAAGAAAAAAATAAAATAAGTACTACGGAAGAAAAATAAAGCTAACATTAAAAGAAAAACAAAATGGAATATTACATGAAAAATAAAGCTAATAATAAAAGAAAAAGAAAGAAAAAAGAAAATGAAGCATTACAAGAAAAATAAATAAAGCTAATAATAAAAGAAAAAGGAAGAAAAAATAAAATAGAACATTACAAGGAAAATAAAACTAATATTAAAGGAAAAAGAAAAGATAAAATATGGGTGTAATATTGACAATTACAAACATATGCATGTAAGTACTTGAATTATAACAATAACGATATCATTAGTCGTGTTGTTAAATTATGTTAGCACTACTTTATGTATTAACAAATGTAATATAAATAAACAAATAAGCTAAACAAGCTAAGAATGACTACTTTACCAAATTAAATACATTAAAAATGATTAAAACAACTATATAAGCAATTTAAAGGATGAAATAATCAAATTAATTCGGTCGCTCCAAAAATGTAGGAAATGGAGCTAGAAGGACCGGGTATCCAAACAAAGTACCTGGATAGCTAAGAAATCCTCGAGTCGGGGAATGGGGATGAGAAATTCGATCCTCAAGCGATGACCCAAACTAGGGTTTCAGAATCTCGGTATCAGAGATTCAATTCTCGATACTTCGGTAGGGTTTCGACGTCGGGGCTCGAACTCGCTCAGTGACTCGGTAGAGCTTCTCTCTCTAGAATTCTCTCCTTCTCCTCTTAAAACATACCAGTGGTTATGATATTTATAGAATTCTTCAACCAATGAATTGCTGGCACGTTTTGGGACACGTTAGAGTTTTTCAAGGTGGAAATCGCCACTATGCAAGTTGGAGGTCGCCAGGTTGGAGTTAGTGGTCACTACTTTAGGAGAGTTTTCACAAGTTTCTTAAGGCGTTCACCACTATGCATGTTGGTGATCACCAGGTTGGAGTTAGCAGTCACTGGGTATAGACATGGCGGTCCTCACAAAAAGTGAAAGCTTCCAAGAGGTTCTATTGGCGGTCGCCACAATGAACATGGCGACCCCAAGGTTCCAACATGGCAGTTCAATAATGATTTCACTGGTTTGAAAGTTTTGTTCATTGAGTTCAAATATCGAGCTTGTATCATTTCTTTAGGATTGAACTGAGCCACCTTTCTAACTTTTTTTCATCATCGGATTCACCTAAGATTGGGCGGGGTCAAATTGGGGTGTCTACAATCTTTTGTGTGCAAACCGTACTCTACACACTAAATTAAATACTGTATAGAATAAAGGACATCTATGCATAACATTTAAAGAAATGATATTACATACATTACTCATAAAGATTCTTATAAAATGAAAATTTAATTTTATTAAAATTAAATTAAATACTAAAAACATCGTTTTCAGTATACAACCCTAACACACCGTTCAGCACTTCGACGGCTATTGCTTATCTCAGTGCATGTACTTCACCCTAGGCTTATATATGTGTATGCTTGAGCTTACTACACTGAACTGGGTTATTCATGACATTCATATGGACTTCATTTGTGAGCCAAACTTAGAAATAAAGCTTGTGCTTCTATCTTTTGTAAATCAAAGGATATTGAATGAGCCTTGCCCAACTGATCTTGATATGTTAGTAAGCAGTTCAATTTACTTGAGGCACAGCCAGTGTCCTAGAGTTTTGACCAATGGATTATAGTCTTACTTTTACTTATGAATATTGCACCTTTCTCTTTCTATGTATACATGCAATGGTTTTGCATCTTTCTCTTTCTACCTATACATGCAACTCAGTTACCCAGGATATAGTGCTTGGTAGCTCATTCATGGTCGGCATCTCTCGCCTCGGCAAAGAAAAATCAGTTTGAAGGGCCATGCATGGTAGGTATCTCGGCACTACAGCTAATAGCTCTGCACTTCAGTTGTAAAACCAGTTAACTAGGATACAGGGATGAAGAAGAAGATTTACAAGGAGAAAAAGCAGGAGTCGAAGAGCTTATTTCTAAATCGTGAATATTAATGTTATCTCTCTCTTCAAGAAAACCCAGGTATTCAAAAGCTTTATTCCCAGAATCCACACGTCACTTCATATGAAGGAACAGTGAGAAGCCTCTTGAGGAGTTTTTTGTCAATAAGAGCTCGGTATTTCAGCTACCCCACGCCTGGTCTACCCCTTTTCTCTCTCTCTCTCTCTCTCTCTCTAAATCTAAGATTTTGGGAGTAACCCGAGTATACTTCCCTCTTGCTTGGCATTCATTAGTTAAGCCATTATCTACGCGAAATTAGACTAACTCAGCTCTTAGGCAAATTAAGCATGGCATTTCAGCATCTCGGTAGTGTTTGCATCTCGACACCGACTCTTGGCTTCACTTGGTTGGCGTCTTGGGTTTCCCATGGTTGGGCTTCCCTTGGATGGGCTTCACTTCCACCTCTACAGCTCTAGGCAGCACAGTTCCCGCATTGTCTCTAGAAGAGTTTGCTTGGCACACTAGTGAAGAGCAAACCAACCTAGACTTTGTCCTAGTCTTAGCATCTTTGCCTGTTGTTCCTAATAAGTTTCTCTACTCACTTGCAGAAGCTGGTTTTCCTTTAAAAGTTGTTCTCACTATCTCATTGCTCATATTTCACCTTCTCTGGAATCTCATCGCTTATTTACACACACCAATTTCTTGAATATTTATATTTCATGGAAGTATTTCTCCTCACAAATAAGTTCATGAGCGATTTATTGTAGTATCTCTCTCTACATGGTCGTCACCGGATAGTGGCACCTCGGTTCTAAATTTAAGGTAATTCATCCACCCCTCCCCTCTCTTACTAACATCAACCCTTCGGCATTTTAGCATCTCCGCCACTAATCAGAGGGACTGACAAAGCTTTTCTTTATTTTTAGACAGTGGGGGGAAAGAAATTGACCAGATTAGCTCGGTACTGAACAGCTCAGCTAAACAACTTATCAGCACTAACCCAAAGCTTTGTCTCATTTTGGCAATTTCGCATATGTCCCTCAGCAATTTGCAATTTGATATTTTTCAGCAATTTTGGTATTTTAGTTTGGTAATTTGGGCTATCTTTCCTCGACAATCTGCTCAGTAATTTACTTGGCATTCTTTACGGCTCTATTTTTGGGTTTCGCATAATTCCATCTGAAGTCACAGCCATATTCTTTCTTCTTGGCAGCTTGGCTTGCTTCTTAACTCCCCCAACTTTCTTGTTATCACTACCAATAGTCCTTGAAAGTTTGGTCAGGGGGCTAGACGCAGACCATAACCCCCTCTCTAAGGAGGTTTCTTTCCCTACTTGAGCACCTTGCTGTTCACGGATTCGTTGTTTCTAACTCAACCTATTCGGCTAAAAAGTTATCCCAATCTCAATACGAGTCCTCTTGATCACCGAGCTCCTTCATGAATATTATATATGGCTCACGCCTTCTTAGTAAAAAATCCTAGCCTAGTCTTGGTGCCAAGCCCAGCTCTCGATCTTTTGCAAAAAGCCCTACCTTGTCTAGGCAGGAGATTAGAATAATCTCAAGGACTAGAAGAGCTCCCAGGGTTAGAATAGCCCATCAGCGAAAAATTCTAGCATAGCATAGGTGTCGAGCCTAGTTCTCGATCTTCAGTAAAAGCCCTATCTTTCTTAGACAGGAGATTAAAATAATCTCAGGGACTAGAAGAGCTCCCAGTGTTAGAATAGCCCATCAGCGAAAAATTCTAACCTAGCCTAGATGCCGAGCCCAATACTCAGTTTTCAACAAAAGTCCCTAGCTTTCCTATGCAAGAGATTAGAATAATCTCAAGGACTAGAAGACCTTACATGGTTAGAATAGCCCATTAAAAACCTTAGCCTAGCTTAGGTGCTGAGCCCAGCTCTCGGTCTTCAACATTGAGCCCTAACTCGCCCAGGCATGCTCCAAAGTCCTAGCTCGGCCAGGTATTCAAAGCTTTGGCTTGCCCAGGCATGCTCTAAAGTCCTAACTCAGCTAGGCACCTAAAGCCTTGGCTCACCCAGGCATGCACATAAAGCCCAGACATGCCTAACTCAGCTAGGCACCTAAAGTCCTGGCTCCCTAGGTATGCTCCAAAGTCCTAGCTCGGCTAGATACCTAAAGCCTTGCCTCGCCCAGGCATGTTCCAAAGTCCTAGCTCGGCTAGGCACCTAAAGTCTTGGCTCAGCCAGGAGTTCAAAATGATATAGTTGACTGGACTTCACGACAGAAGGTCGAGGCACATGCAGCTTTCACTCCTCCTAAAGAAGCTTGTAGAAGCTAGGGACATATTGTGGGGGGGGGGGGGGTAGGAGAACCAACCTCTGACAAATATCCATCATCTCACCATCCTATCCTGACAAGGATGGGATAGTACACAACTTGACAGGGTAACTCTCTCTCTCTCTCTCTCTTTCTACATGCATTGAAATATACCCCCTCTTTTACCAGAGAGAAGGGGGGCCTGCATTTTAAACACTTTGAGTTTTCTCTTTCAATATGGAGAGTTAATAATTTGGGCGTCAGAGGCCCTCCCTCTTGTAGACACCCCAATCTGACCAAGTCGAATCTTAGGCACCCATCTCGAATGCGCCCCAATGACAAAAGTATGATAATCATGCTCAAGGATATCCTTAAGCAAGCAAAATCACAAATATAGCTCAAAACCCCAAAACCTTAAACGACCTTCAGGCCGTGACATTCCCATCCTCACTGCCGCTACCTTTTTGAAAACCCTAGAACAGGCCGTGTCCTTACTCTCACGGCCGTAACCTCTTTAAAAATCCTAAATCGAGCCGTGACTTTCTTTGTCATGGTCGTTGCCTTTTTATCCAGACCGTGACTTTTGAAAGTCACGTCTGTCCTTTTCACCACCATAAAGGTAGCGACTTGCACTGTATAAAAGCAAAAAGGCAGCGGTCGTCAAGTTTACCCATTTGTGGATAGGTGGCAGCATCCCAGAAGGGGTCTGTGTTGCTCACCTTACCTATAAATAAGCGGCAATTCCAAGCAGAAAGAGAGAAAAAACATACCTGGAGGCCAAAACTCTGTTAAAATACTCCCCCATTCGATATTCTCCGACCCATCCAATACTTTTCTAGCCTCATTTGTGTTCTTGCTTGCCTCGAAGGAGTTCTTTGAGCATGTATATTAGATAAGAGGTATTGTATTCTCATCACCAAGGGGCCATTCGAGATGGATATTCACACGAGGTAATCTTAGGATCCCATGACTCTTCTTTAACCCTCATCTTCTTCCCCCGAGGGTGTCATGGATAAGGTTTCCATTATTTTGTTGCTTGTCTACCATTCATTTCAATGTAAATATTCATTTTCTCCAAGTTTTCATCATTAACAGTATCTTCATAGCCTTCTATTTCAAATATTTACATTTGTATACACCTGTTTCGATGCTCACAAGCACATTGAACACATCAGAAGCTTACTGAGGTTCTGGAACATATCGGCTGTAACTTTCTTATGTCACAGTTGTGAATTCTCTTAAACCCACGGTGATGGTTGTATCCTTTTTATAGGAGTCGATACATTTATGCCTCTTGATATGGACGACCAAAACATTTTATTATTACGGCCGTGACATTGTTCTAAGGCCAGAAATGCAAAAACTCTTTTCAAAACCCTCTGTTATCTATTTTTTCAAGTTTGTACATCATTCTATGGTTCTCTTTAGTATTTTCTTCTTTATGTATCTCTGTTTAGTTTTCTGTCAGATAATGAATGGTAGATCTGGTCTAGACCAAATCGGTTATGGTCTCCATTCTCTATACCTTCATATTTGTATGATTTTGAGGTTATGTAAATGTTACGGTCGCCTTCTTTTATCATATTTCTCATAACCTTCATCTCCTTTGTTACAGCTGTATAGTTTTTGAGAAATTAGTAGTATGTAAATGTGTTTTAAACTCTCTGTTATTCATTTTTGATATCCTGTATATTCTGTTTAGAGTTATTACTTGCATAGAGGATGAAGGATGGTAAATCTAGCCTAACACCAATAGGTTATGGTCTCTGTCCTGCATATCCTATTCATTTGAGCTCGCTTAAAGCCACGTGCAATGTATATACCCTTTCTGTACCTCTTAAAAACTATAGCTACGACATTTCTTTATTACGATCGTGAAATATTTTCATTCTGTTCTTCTCAGTAACCCTATTTTAGTCACAGCCGCCTATTTTGTGACTATTATTATCACGGCCGCAACTTTTGTTACTAAGGCCGTGAGTTTTGTGCATGTCCAGCAGCTTAAATATGCTGTTTAAGTCTCTTCTTCTTGTTTTGTATAGCCTGTTTACAACATGATAGGGACAGAAACATTATTGCATGATTCTTAGAATCTTACTTGTTCGTTTACCACTTATTTACATGTTTTTCGCTTTACTTTACTCAAACAATACGTGTAACATATATAGAAATAATAACCAAGTTTCATGACCCTAGGATCGTAGTCAGATTTTTGTTTCATTGTTTGCTTTTGTTTGAACTCTCTTTAACCTCATATTCTGTATATGTTACCTTTAAAAAGTTTACAACAAGAACTAGCATTGACAAAGTAAAGGCCAACCTTATGGTTGGGCGAAAAAGGTGCCTAACATCTTCCATTTTCTTATCTTAGCCCCGAACCCTCTTTTCTCTGGTTACGTTTTTAAAAGACCTGCAGCCTTCTTTTTTGTTTTTCTTGGTTTTTCTAAAAAACTAAGTGGTGACTCCATTTTTCAAAAAGGATGCTCAGATATCTTGGATTTTTTTTTGAAAAGGAAAAAGAATAATTTTTAAAAACAATAGATATTTGGTACCTCCCCCACGCGCTCCCTCAAAGCATTTGCAACTTTTTTTAGCGACTCCATTGGGGACTGGTTTTCTTAAAAAAACCACAAGAGGACTAAACTTAAAATGTCCATGATTCTTGTTATAAACTTGTCATCGGTATTCACATTTGCATTTGCATATTTGTGTGCTTTGTTCTCGAACCCTCGCTCTGCCTACCTGATACCCCGGTCAGTTTACTGTCTCGGGGCTATGTCGGGGAAGCCAACAAGTTTTCTGGCCACATGCTTCCATAGATGTGGCAAAAAAGAGTTATTGCGTACCGTTTGACCATGCCTTACACCATTCCTGGCATTGGGAGGTATATTCTTAACTCTATTTAGAAGGTACACTAAGTGAAAACCTACTAGCCTCTTTATGTTCATATAGATTCTTAAAACCCTTCTTTTAGGATCAATAAATCTTTTAGGATTACGTGATTTTTTTATGGATGCTTTTGTTTATATAGTTAGCACCCCATTTAGGATTAGTTTTCATATTTTCAATCTGCCGTTGAGGGTGAGTTATTTTGAGTTTAGGCCTAGCTAACGAGGCTTCTAATTTATGTGAGCCCTTTTAGTTTCGAGACCAAGGATAATAGTGCTGTGAAAAGAAGAACCTATACGCACTTGGGCTCGATCTCCATGAGGAAGACTTAGACGTGCCGATCAGTTGAGATTGCCAATGGCAGACCCAAAATTGACTATAGCTGATATGATGAGGGCCATTCTAAAATTACAATGGATAGTCGAAGGAGTTAGTACCGCTGCAACGAATCAGGCCAGGGTCCAAACTCAGTGTCAGGCTCATATCTAAGCTTTATAGACCCATGTTGCAGACCACAATGTGGTTGTTCTGAATGACCCCAAAGATGGTATAGCAGATAACATTTGGGATGATAATATGGGACCCCAGGGATTCCAGCCAGTAGTTGTACAACCAATCTGGAAAGGAATCCCAAAAATCTTGGCCGCCAAGAAGTCGATCTTGGTTGATTAGGTCGACAAGTTGGAGAAAATTTTGAGGAAACCCCAAGGAGTTAAGGACTACATGCCAGATGTCGAAGGACTCTATTTATTCTCTGATGCTAAGCTGCCCGAGAAGTTTAAAATGCCCAATATAAAGAAATTTAACGGGACTGGCGATCTAACAATCCATTTAAGAATGTTTGTGGGAACTTTGTCACCGATGGGTATTCTTGACCAATTAAAAGCCCAACTTTTCCAGCGGACTTTGTCAGAAGCCGCTTAGAATTGGTTTCTGTCTTTAGATGCTGCGAAGTCGAGGACGTGGGAGGACATTGCTACTGCATTTGTCAATCAGTACAACTACAACATCCAGCTCGATGTCACCACCTGGAAACTCGAGACAACCTGGTAGGAGGCCAAAAAATCTTTTGTTGATTTGCTAACCTGGTGGAGGGCTAAGGTAGCGAAAATGACAAGCCGACCAACTAAGAAGGTGCAAGTGAAAATGGTGGTGAAGAACTTGTAGCCATAGTTTTGAAAGTATTTGATCACACAGTTGTTGATGACATTTGAGCAGGTTTTCGATGCTAGCGTACAAATAGAGGACGCTCTACGGTCTAGGTATATTGAAAAGGGAGGACCCAGTTAAAGAACGGTTCAGAAGCCATACGTTAATAATCAGAGATATGCCACCAATATCGTAAGCTGAAGTTATGAAGTGAACTTGTTGGACCCTAACCCAAATCAAACAACCCCATCTACTCAACCGGTAATCTAAAATCCACCTCAAAATCAAAAGAGAACCTTCACACAACTAACTGTGCCTTTGACATCCATCTTGAACCATCTAATTAAAAAGGGTCTCCTAAAGCCTTTGGAGCTAACCCCACCTCCAAATCCTTTGCCACCCTGGTACAATCCTAGCTAGTATTGTGCCTTTCACCAGGGGCACGGTCATCTGACTAACAATTGCATGCAGCTTCGACATGAGATCTAAGATTTGATTGACAACAAAATGATCCCTCCATGCACTGCTATACAGAAATCAAACATTACTACCATCCCTCTTCCAAATCATGCCAATCAGCAGAATGTGAACGCTTTCAAGGGAGGATCAAAAAGTTATGATCCCACAAAGTTCATAGTTTTAGTAATAGAACTGAAATCGATTGCAGATTTTCCATCCGGGGCAAGAGGTGTTGTGGATTAGTGACCTTATTTATGAATTAATTGATGACGATTCTTTTAACTTGTCGATTTTCATTATCTATGAAGAGAAAATCCCTCCCCTTACCGATGGTGAGGAAGATGAAGAAATCAAATGCTTATGAGAAGATTTGGCCCACCTCGAGGCATTAGATGATTAGAAAGAGGCCAGAATCGACATCAAGTGGTATGTCCCGACTGTCCTATGCGATGAAACAGCTTGGCACCGAGGGGCAGCTTGGTATGGGAAAGCCAACCCGAGTTTTGAAATGGAGGGAATAGGAAAAATAGTATTAGAAGTAGGAGAGTACTCTAAGGAGAAAGACAGAGAATCTCCAAAGTAAAAGAACATTGACACTAAGAACAAGCAAGAAGAGAGTCTGCCAGTCAATACAGAGGCCAAGAAGAAGAAGGAACAAAAAGAGGAAAATGCTCCCTAAGTGAATTTGTTGGGAACCACAAATCCTGCATTTGACCCTTCCATATACATTATTCCTCTCCATGATCCAAAGCCAAGGACACCTCTACCCGAGGGACCTAGTTTATGTTCTCTCGAATGGGATTATTAAGAGGAGAATGACATGTGGGAGTTAGAAGAGGTCGAGCAGAAATTTACAGATATAGAATATGATGAAAGAGAAGATGTGACGGAATGGCACCCAATAGTTAAAGAACCATGTGACCATGGAGGCCCGTGGGAACCTTGCGGCCTTCCCCCACCATACGATTACGAAGACTCATTGGAAGAAGTCTCGTTGCCACAACTTTTTGAGTTGGAGGCCGCAATCAGTGAAGAGTTCGATTGATTTTTACAAAATGTAATGGGAATCGAGGAAGACTTCCGAGAAAATGGAGGTAATGAGGAGAATGCTAACTCGGACAACTTCTAGGCCTTTCAAGAGAAAGGATGTTAGGTGGCCAAGATTCGAGAGGTGGTTAACCAGTTTGAAGGACTATGGGAGCCCGAAGAACCGATAGAACGCCTAATAAGGAGCGAAAGACATTTTAAGCCCACATAGTTAGAGAAGGGGCAACCAAGTAAAGGCACAGAGGAACCAAGGAAGCAGGCAAAAAGGGTAAAAAGACATAATAGTGAAGAGGAAGATGTAGTACTGAAATAGCTTAAGAAAACACAAGCCAATGTAAGTATTTGGGGGTTGCTCATGGCATTCCAAATGCATCGACAGGCAGTCCTGAAATCCTTGGATAGCGTGGACATACTAATTGATGTCTCTCCGGACCAACTGGTTGGAATGCTCATACCCGAGAAACAGTCCAGTGTTATCACCTTCAGTGATAGGGATTTTCCAGTAGAAGGGCCATCCCACAATAACCGTTGCATTTAACTGTCAAATGTCTAGGAAAATGGGTACCAATTGTTCGGGTCGACAACGGTTCTACCCTCAACGTATGCCCACTGCCTAGGATTTAAAATGCAAGACTTCAAGCCGAGTGGATAGGGGGTACGAGCGTATGATAACATGCAAAGAAATGTCTTAGGATTGGTGACTTTCACTGTAATAGTGGGAGCTTTGAAAAGTGAAGTAGAGTTTCATGTCCTTGATGTGCCAGTATCATTCAATCTGCTACTGGGAAGGCCATGGCTACATGACCCATCAATTAGAGCAGTCCCATCCACTCTACACTAAAAAGTAAAGCAGATCAAAGATGGAGTAACTATCACTATACTGGGTGAAACTAGCTTGTCAATCCCACTCAGCGATGCTACCCCACTTCTTGATAACCAACACGTGGAGGAGGATTTTTTGTTAAATGAGTTTGATTTTGACGAAACCAAGGCTGTACAGGTTCTGATGAATGATGAGGGGAACTACGTGAATCCAAGGTTCATAGCCATGATGAAGAAAATGTTCTACTTCCCAGGTATGGGATTAGGTAAGCAGATGTATGGAATTTTGGAGCCAATCCCAGTGAATCACTATTGCCATGGATACAAATTGAAATTCAAGCCAGAACTAGAAAAATCAAGCATGGGGAATAGGGATGGCAATGGGGTGGGTTTGGGGCAGGGGTGGGTTCCCCCACCCCACCCTGTTTATTAGCAGGACGGGGTCGAAAAAAAATAATCGATGAAGTGGCGTGGCAGGGCGGGGATGGGGGCGTAATGAAAAATATATTTTTCACTTTAAAAGAGATTAATACTAATAATAATGACATGATAAGATATTAAAATAATAATATTAATCATTGACAAGAATTAAAATAAAGAAAAATAAGAAATAAAAGTAAAAAATTAAAAATAAATATAATATTTTTGTATTTTAGTTCTATTATATTGTTAAAAAATAAAATTTATACACATGTTTATATATTAAATATAGTAAATTTATTTAATCGAGGGTAGGGTGGAAAAAAATGGCGTGAGAGTTGCAAATACCGCCCCCTACCCGTTACCTAACAGGTGCGGAGAAAACTCGCACAAAACGAGGTGGGGGTAGAGGGGCGGGTAAGATTGCCATCTCTAATGGGAAAGTATGGGTCAACACTGAATGACCGTTTCATCAAAGAAGGGGACGATTTCCCTTATTATGGGTTCCCCGAACCATGGATAGAAGAGAAGACCAACAAGAAGTTGCCGGGGATCAAAATCTTTTTTAGTCATCAGCTATCCGATAGTGATGAAGAGGCCGAGATTTGGCAGATGGGTTTTGTCGAAAAGATGAAGACAGATTGGGCAGATCTTTATAAAAAAAGAGATTTGGGGTCTTTCTTCAATAAAGAGATGGCTCAGGTGCGTGTAAGTAATAATGACGAAGACGAGGACGTGCTGATAATAGAAGCTGACGTGCCTACAGATCATACCTCACTTATCGTGGATGCAACTAAAATGAAAAAGAGTCAGTCTATTGAGTCTTTTATTATGCATGATTTAACAAGTGGGTTGGAGTTGGTTGAATCTGTCTTTACCAAATCAGTTAACGCTGAGTCCACCGGGAATGCATCTATTGGTATCCCGAGCCCTTTCTGTTTTGAGTCTTAGGATGTAACCTCTTTTAAAATCAATGAAATGAAATCAAACATTACTTACTTTGCTATGTCTCACATATTTTGTCTTAATTTCGAAGATTTTAACTAATTCGAAGAGGATATCTCCCAAGAATTAAAATTTTTATTCATTGTAAATAGAAGAAATGCGAGCTAAGCCTATAACCAAAAAAATTGTTTCAATAAATCTTAATAATGAAAATAATCCACAAATGGTTCAAGTTGGTTTCATGCTATCTTTAGAGGAACGTGAACAACTAATCTTTTTATTAAAGAAATTTAAAGATGTTTTTGTATGATCCTATGAAGATATGCCTGGCAGACACCCCGACATTGTATAGCACCAAATCCCTTTGTATCCCGATGCCAAACCTATCAAGCAAAAGTTGAGAAGGATTAGGCTAGATTGGAGCTCAAGATCAAGAAAGAAGTTACCAAATAGATAGACACCAGATTCCTGACAGTCACAGAGTATCCAGAATGGGTCACTAATAATGTTCCAGTACCAAATAAGGATGGAAGGATCCAGATATGTGTCGACTTTTGGGATCTCAACAAAGCTAATCCAAAGGACGATTACCCTCTCCCCTATATAGACGTATTGGTAGACAACACCGCTAAGAACGTGCTCTTATCTTTTATGGATGAATTTTCAGGGTATAACCAGATTTTGATGGCTCCAGAAGACAGAGAGAAGACTACCTTCACAACACCTTGGGGTACCTATTGTTATAGAGTCATGCCGTTTAGACTAAAGAACTCGGGAGCAACCTACCAAAGGGCTGCAACCACGTTGCTGCACGATATGATACGTAAAGAAGTGGAAGTATGTGTGGATGACATGATTATGAAATCCAAAACTCGAGAAGGACACGTCGCTGCACTAAGGACATCCATGCAAAACATTAAAGAAATGATATTGCATACATTAATCATTAAGATTCTCATAAAATAAAAAATTATTTTTATTAAAAATAAAATTGAATACTAAAACCAAATAAATCCATGGTTTTCAGTATACAACCCTAACAATCTCCTACTTATACTCAAAATCATGCTGTCATACATCTAACTCCCATGCCCTTTTCATGACTATCAATAGTCTTAACTGGTAAACTCTTTGTAAAAGGATCTGCATGGTTGTCTCCTTATGTAATTTTGGTCACAGCAACATCACCCATTTGTACAATTTCTCATATTTGGTGATACTTACGCTTAATGTGCTTTCCTTTCTTGTGAACTCATAGTTCCTTCGAGTTTGCAACTACTTTGCTATTATTACAATAAAGTGTAATAACCGACTGAACTGAAGAGACCACGTCTAGATCCAACAGAAAGTTCCTGATCCAAACGGTTTCCTTAGCTACTTCAGAAGCTGCCACATACTCGACCTCCATGGTGGAATCAGCAACGCAGGACAACTTGATACTCCTCCAACTAATAGCTCCCCCTCCTAAGGTAAACAAATATCTTGAGGTTGACTTACAAGAATCTTTGCCTGAATAGAAATCTAAGTCTGTGTACCTTAAAGGTACTAGACTGTATGCCTGGTAAATCAACATATAATCCATAGTCCTTTTCTGGTACTTGATTATATTTTTTATCGCAGTCTAATGCTCTGGCCCTAGGTTAGACTGATATCTGCTAACCATGCCAAGGGAAAGCAAATGTCGAGTTTAATGCAAAACATAGCATACATTAGGTTTCCTACTGCCGAAGCATAAGGAACTGCCTTATCTTCTCTGTCTTATCACGTGTCTTAGGACACTGATCCTTGGATAGAGTGACTCCATGCCTGAAAGGGAGAAATCCTTTCTTGGAATCCTACATACTAAAACGAGTAAGGATATCATTGATATACTTCGCTTGTGATAAGCCTAACATCTTTTGTTTTCAATCTCGCACAAGCTTGTTCCCAAATATGTAACTGGCTTCTCCCAAGTCTTTCATATTGAACTGTTCAGATATCCATACTTTTACCACAGATAATGCCCTAACATCATTTTCGATGAGCAAGATATCATCTACATAAAGTAATAGGAAGATCACAATGTTTTTGTTACGCTTTTTGTACACACAGGACTCATCTGGACTCTGAACAAAATCATGAGACTTTATGGCTTGATCAAACCGAGTATTCTAAAACCTCAACACCTGTTTAAGTCCATAAATAGATCTCTTAAACTTGCACAACATGTGCTCATGGCCCTTCGCTATGAAATCATCTGGTTATACCATATAGATACATTTTTCAAGACTTCCGTTAAGGAAAGTTGTTTCGACATCCATTTATCAAATTTTGTAATCGAAATAAGCAACAATGGAAAAGAGAATCTGGATAGACTTAAGCATAGCTCCCTTCTTTCTGAGTGAACTCTTTTGCAACAAGCCTAACTTTGAAGGTTTCAACCTTCCCGTTTGCTCCTCTCTTTGTCTTGTAGATCTACTTGCATCTAATGGGTTTTATCCCTTTGGGTTATTCTACAAATTCTTTGACCTGATTAGAATACGTAGATTTTAGTTTTGAATTCATAATCTTTTGCCAAAGATCTGCATCTTTGTCCTGAAGTGCTTCATTGTAGTTACAGGGTTTGGTATCCAATTCTATCGGGATCCTATTAAAAGACTCTCCCAATAACATATACCAATCAGGTTGATGAACAACCATCTCACTGTGACGTGGCACTACCTGTACCTGTATACTAGTAGTAACACGTTGAACAGAATCTGAACTCTGTGCACAAGTACCTTGTTCATGATTTGCACTTGTTCCGATAATCCTCCCACTACGACAAGGTAATGGGATATCAGTGACTTGTAGTTTATTTTCCGTTCTACTAATATTTCCACTCAGTTCTTCTAGAATAATTTTACTATTGGACCTGTGTTCCATAATATAATCCTCTTCTAAGAATCGAGCATTGGTACTAACAATAACCTTCTGATCGTTAGGATTATAAAATAGACCACCCTTTATTCCCTTGGGATATCCCACAAAGAAATACACTTCTATCCTCGGTTCTAACTTACCCGTGTTCCCTTTCAGCACATGTGCTGGATACCCCCAAATTTGAATATATTTCAGACTAGGCTTATGCTCGGTCCACAATTCTGTGGGAGTAGAAGGTACTAACTTAGAAAGTATCAAGTTCAGAATGTAAGCCGTTGTCTTTAATGCTAGTCCCCAAAACAAATCGAGTAAACCTGAATAATTCATCATGGACCTTACCATCTCTACAAGTGTTCTATTTCTTCTTTCTGTTACACCATTCTGCTGTGGAGTACCTGGTATAGTCAATTGGGATATAATCCCTTCTGATGACAAGTAGTCCCTAAACTCTCCAAAGAGGTACTCCCCACCACGGTCGGATTATAGTGATTTAATACTTTTACTCAGACGCTTGTCCGCCTCTACGTTGAATTCTTTGAATTTTTCAAAGCATTCAGACTTACGGTGCATTACGTAAATGTATTCATACCTTGAGTAGCCATCAATGAAACTAAAGAACTACTCAAAACCACCTCTAGCCCAGATTGTCCTAAAACCACACACATCATAATGAACCAGTTCCAACGGTTCTTTAGCTCTAATGAACTCAAAGGTCCATCTTCTACTAGTTTATTTATCCTTTTTAGATTAATATGACCCAAGCATAAGTGCCAAATAAATGTTTAGTTCATTAAAGAAATAAACTTTCTCTAATATGGTAAATAAGATGTGTTATTCAATTCAGTTAGTTGCAATGTAAGGGAGATAGGAGATACGATATATAGATCGTCTACTAATATACCAGAACAAATAAAATGTTTATTTTTCTTAACAACTACAGAGTCATTAGAATGAACAGAATATTTATCCTTTATTAAATTAGAAATCAAAATTAAATTTCTTCTAATCAAACGTACATGAAGACAATTTTTTAGAAGTAAAATCCTATCTCTACTAAAGCTGAGAGTGGTATCTCCTACTACAACTACTGCCACCCTTGTATTATTTCCCATATATGGGTAAATTTTTCCATTACTGAGCTGCCTGATTTCTTGGAACCCTTGTAAAGAATTGCAGATATGATTAGTGGCTCTCGTATCTACACACTAGGTACCGGTAGATAACGCCGCTAAACATGTTTCGACCACCAGTTAATAGAAATTACCTGGTTTGTTCTACTTACTGAGAAAAATTGGACACTACTTTTGTTAATGTCCAAACTAGTTACAGTGATAGCACTTGTCTCTCGATTTCTTCACACCAGTTTTTGGTCCTTTAACTGCTTTTGGACCTATGCCTCCCTGTGTTTGAACCTTTTTCTCCTTATTGCCTTTCGATTTAAAGAAAGTACCTTTTTCAGCGATATACACAGAACTTGGCTTCCTAAAAACACCCTTGGCTGCTTAAAGTTCTTTAAGAAGTTCTGCCAATGAAAAGCTGAGCTTATTCATGGTATAGTTTAGGCAGAACTGCTTAAAGCTATCAGGCAGTGACTGGAGTATGATATCGACCTAAATTTTTTTGTCAATTTCAGCTCCTAGGATCTCTAGTTCATTTAGAAGATTGATCATCTTTAAAACATGTTCCCTAATTGGGGTGCCTTCAGCCGTGCTTGCATTCAATAGAGACTTGATGGCCACCTGTCTAGCAGCACGATTTTGATTTCCAAACATTTCTTTGAGATTCATAATCATGTCATACATACTGGGCATAGACTGATGTTGATGCTGCAAAATATTTGACATGAAAGCCAAAATATAACAGCGAGCCATCTGATTAGCTTTCTACCACTTTTGATGGGTCTAGGTCTCCTGTTCGGTCACCCCCTCATCAGGTACTAGTGGATAAATCTCAGTTAATACAAACTTATAGTCCCTAGCAGTTAAGACAATATCCAAATTTTTTTTTCAGTCAACATAGTTTGGTCCCGTAAGTTTATTTTCTTTGAATGTAAACGCAAAAGGATTGAAAGCCATTTTATTCCTGAAAATCACATAATTAAAAATAACCGTTAATTATGATGAGCAAAACTTTAAATTATTTTAATCTGGTTCCCTCTACCATTTTTTTAAAAAAAAATTCGTTAGTAGCCTGGTACCCTGTGAATAGCATGCCTCGATGGGAAGACGTCTACTATCCATCATTTGTCCAGACAGGGTAATTCTTTTTAATTTTACTATTTAGGCAACTGACCTTGCTAAGTAAAATTATATAGCTAACATAGTTTCGGTCTAGTAAATAATAGCAGTGACTCATATGGAGAGAATACTAATTAATTACAGCTAAGTGTTAACCACCACCTAATTCCAAATCAATCATTTTGCAATGAACCTTTCAGATAGAGAAGTGATTCACACTAACAATTATCCAAAATTATCCTTGAAGGAGATTTGTTTTGGTGATACCGCAATTAATCTGTCCGATGAGAAGGAAGGCCTTACTGCCAGCACGCAGGATTTAATTACATCGCCTACAAACTGGTGATGGAGACTGCAAGATTTATCTGTGAATAAATTTTCTCTCCCACTTAGATTTTTAAAATATTTTTTAGGGTTATAAAAATTTGTTAAATTAAAATAAATTTATTAATTTCGAAAGCCACACGATCTGAAAGAATTCAAAACTTCTTTTCGTATATACGAATCTAAAGATTCTGATTTATTAAACCACATTTTCATATTTTAATGCGTAACAATTAAAATTGGATGAATGCACGTTTTTCTTTGAACTTTTCAGTTAAGCTAGCGATTAAAGGCATTCATTTATTTTATTTTATATTACATATTTTTTGAAAAATAATAATTTATTTAGATTAAATATTTTTTATTTAATTAATTCAAAATTTGGAATTAATTTTTATATTTTTTCAAGATATCAGATTTAATAAAAAATCATCTTAAATGTAATATTTTGTAAAAAAATAAAATATCTATAGTCTTTCCATTTAGTTAAAAAAATTTAATTAAAAAAAACTTTATTTTATTTTCCATTACAAAATACTTAATTAAAACTGAACTTTTCGAATTAATCAAATTAACTTGAATATATAAAATAGATGTACGTCATTCACGTAGTTCTTAAGAATATAAATGTAAGATATGTATATATCCCGATTTTATGATCGAATAGAAACTCTGATGAGTTTTAGTCTCCTGTTGAAAAGATATGCTGCAATAATTTGATTTTTATCTGTATCAACTTTCTATATCTCGATTGCATCAGGATTCTCTGATATACTGTGATATACAAATATATTACATCTCAATCAATGCATATCAGAAAAACACGATCAAAATAGCCTGGGCCAGCCACCACCACCGCTCACCAGGCACCGCCAGTGTTGCCACTACCGCCACTACCGCCGCTACCGCCAGCTTCAGGCAGCTTTCGTCGCCTCCTCCGTGCTCTATTTTTTATGTCATTTTTTAAAAAAAAATAGCTGTCGAAAATTACTATTTTTTAAAAAAAAATTTAGACCGAAAAATGGCCATAGAAACAAGCCGAACCAAACTGCCGCCGCCTGTTGTTTGATGCCCGTATCGGCTTTTTCTATGATAGTTTTGGCTCCTATTTGTTTTTTGGAAAATAGTATTGATATCCAGCAACATGTTACTTCAAAGAACGTCTTAAAAATAATCTCGAAAAATCTCCGAAAATAGCCTCGAATAGTCTGTGCTGCCGCCGCTTGTGTCGCTTTTTCTTCCACTATTTTGACTTGATTTTTTATGATTTCTAGATAGTATTTTAAGATATATTTACTGCTATTTTATACCTAAAATATTGGTAAAAAATAATTTTAAAAATGTCCCAAAAAATATCAAAATTGGCCCCAAACTGCCACCAACAAAGACGCCGGTGGTGGCTGTTTTTATTGATTTTTGTCAGTAGTTGTTGGACTTATTTTGCTGCTGTTTTTAATGCATAAAACCTGTAAAAATTTATCAAAAAAATTTCTTTAAACCGTTGAAAAAATACCACAATTCATGGCCCAAAAATCCCGAAACCACCACCGGTACTGCCGGTTATGCCGCCGCCCGTTCTTCGTGTTCTTGGATATTTAAACTTGTTCTTAAATATTCTAAACAAATATTTAAAAACTTTTACGTCAAAAATCTATATCCCGTAAGCTCACATTCAATTTAAAAATCTTAAATTATCACGATCATTCCTCGTTATTAAAAAATATCATCTAAGTCATTCAATCAAACATGAAAATAATGATGATTATAAAATCAGGACTAGAACGCCTGCAAAACAAAGTTAGCACAGTTCTAAATCTACCCAGCCCCTCAAAAAATCATAAACAAAAAATAAAACAGCTCTAATACCAATTGTCGAAGGCAAACTGCCAAGATCATTATTTTTGTAAATGAATTTTCGATAAAAAAACTGAACGAGCAATCACCGAAACGGGTTTCAGATAAAACTTTTTTATGTCAATTCTCCAACTACGAATTTTTTATTCTGAGTTGAAGCTCCAGTCAGATCTTCTACTGTATTTTCTTATGTGATTTCCGAACGTAGTGTGGGCTACGATTCTTCGAGAACTCGTACCACCATAGCCTGGTCAACTTTAGTCTTGAAGACGAGTTTTGAATTTGGTTTAGTCTACCCGCATATTTATAGAGTTATAGTAGGGACTTGCAGAGTAATTATGACAAAAACTTCTAGTGTAATCCAGATACGAATTTAGCAGATTTCACAATTAAGCAAACCTCTCAACAGTATCTGTAATTATGAAAATCTTGAAGCAATTTTTATAATTTTCATAAAATACTAAATTACAGTTCACACCACTAAAGAACTGTAACTGCACTCTAAGCCATAATCTCAAAACCATCTTGTATTGAACTCCTGTTATTAAATGCTTAACTCATCTCCCCACGTTAAGATTTTTGATACCCACCAATTAAATTTAATTACTAATAATTTAATTTAATCGGCATCTTTAAAATTTCTTCATCCATTCCGCTTAACTAATTTAACTGTCATATAATAAAATTTACCTACCGGGTTTGGCTCGGTCAAAATTTATAAACTTCCTTGAGAAGGTATCATCAAGCCCGAACAATCGAAATGTAAATTTCGTTAATAATTAATATTCACCATATAATTAATACCGCTATCCAACTCATCGAGAATATTAACCCATATAAGATCGAACTCTCTAATGAATCAAAATAACGACTATTAAATATACGCAAATAATTAATTATTTCAGGATTAAAAATATAAATACTCTCATAATAACCTTGGGGTGTAAATTAATTTATATAGTTAGTATAAAATTAATTACCCCAACGTATCCCATTTAATACACACAAAGCGTACTAACACAGAGAGTCGGAACAGTAGACGATGCTATTATCTGTCCTCGTAACCAAGATAGACCTACTAAAATTTTGTACTATAGTCGTACCGATGGAATATCTATTTCTATCTAAACATTGAACAAATACTTATATTCTACAAAAACCTAAAATCTAAAATCTAGTTTTTTGTGTGCAAGCCATACTCTACACACCAGATTAAATATTGTACAGAATAAAGGACATCCATGCATAACATTAAAGAAATGATATTATATACATTGCTCATTAAGATTCTCATAAAATAAAAAATTAATTTCATTAAAAATAAAATTAAATACCAAAACCAAATAAATCCATAATTTTCAGTATATAATCCTTACAATTAGCAGTGTCAGGACGCCTTCAAAGTCGTACAGAAGTATATGCAAAACCCTCTAGTTTTGTCACTATCAGTACCTGGCAATCCTTTGATACTATACCTATCAATGACTATTTCAACAATGGAGTGTATGATCGCATAGGAAGACGAAGCTAAGGTAGAAAGAGCTATCTACTACTTTGAGTAAGAAGATGACCGAATGCGAATGACGGTATATGCCTTTGGAAAAGATTTGCTTAGTGCTAGTCTGGGCATCCAAGAAGTTACGCCATTACATGTTAGCAAATCAGGTTGTTCCGATCTCAAGGATGGACCTACTTAAATACCTTTTTGAAAAGCCAGCATTGACAAGAAAGTTGGCCCGGTGGTTACTAATGCTAGTCAAGTTTGATTTGCAGTATGTCACGAGGAAATTAGTAAAGGGGAGAGGCGTGAAATTCTTAGCTAACCACCCTATCAACGGAGCCTAAATTTGAGTTTCCCGATGAGCAAGTGCTAAAGATTAAAAAGGATCTGTAGACCCTCTATTTCGACAGAGCCTCAAACTAGTATGGTTACGGGATAGGGATACTCCTTGTCATTCTCGATGATTCTCATATTCCTTTGGCTTTTACGTTAAATTTTGGGGTCACCAACAATTAGGCCAAGTACGAAGCTTGCTTAGTCAAATTAGAAGCCGCATTGGAACTAGGAGCAAGAAAGTTGGAGGTCATAGGAGACCCGGCTCTAGTCGTATCCCAGGCAAAGGGAGAGTGAAAGGTTAAAGAAGAAAAGCTGGTTCAGTATCACTGAGAGCTTGAGATAATAATCTCCTACTTTGAAAACGTGGTATTCATTTAGGTTCTGAGATTGCAGATCAAGTTTGACGACGGCTTGGCCACCCTTGCATCAATGAAAGACATACCATCCGGGATAAGAATGAGGCCTTTGAAAATTCAACAAAAGGATGTACTTGCAAGTAGCAACATCGCTATTACCCAAGAAGCCAATAAAGGGTTATCATGGTATCACGACATTTGGAGTTTCATCAAGAAGGGAGAATATCCAAGCTAAGCAAGTAAAAAGGATCAAATAGCGATCAGGAGACTTGATGCACAGTCCGTAGTTTGTGGGGAAAATTATACAAAAGAGGATATATAGGAGTCAATAATCTTTGTGTCGACACGGAAGAGAGACGCAAGGTGATGAGAGAAATTCATAGAGGCGTTTGTGAACCTCACATGAGTGGGATGATGCTGGCTAAAAATATCCTGTGCCAAGTATATTTCTGGATGACCATGAAAGTGGACTGCCATCAGTTCGTTCGAATGTGCCGAAAATGCTAGATCCATGCAAACCTCATGCATGTACTGCTATCTCAGCTATATAACATGACCTCTCCCTAGCTATTCTCAGTTTGGAGAATCAACGTAATAGGAAAGGTTACACCAAAGGCATCAAATGGGCACGAGTTTATTCTCGTGGCAATTAATTACTTCACAAAGTGGGTCAAAGTTGCCTCTTACTTAGTCTTGAAAGCCTCCCAAGTAGCCAGGTTTATTAAAGAAAATCTCATCTATCGGTACAGAATACCACATGAGATAATTTTTGACAATGGTTCCTACTTTTAAGGAGAAATTCTAGACCTCTTAAAAGAGAGTATCGGATTGTCAACCATAAATTTTCATTGTACAGACTACAAACCAATGGAGCTGTGGAAGCTGTAAATAAGAATGCGAACAAGATCCTATTGAAAACGATAGAAGGGAGCAAGGAATGGTGAAAAAAGTTACCATTTGCTCTTTGGGAATACCGGACATCGATTAGCACTTTCACCGGAGCAACACCCTATGTCTTGGTCTATGGAATGGAAGCCGTTCTGCCTATAGAATTAGAGATCCCGTCTCTAAGAGTAATGGCTGAAAACGATGTCTCCAAGTTAGAATGGCAGAGGGACGGATTTGAAGAATTGCTCATTTTTTATGAAAGGAGGCTTAGAGCCCTGTTCCACGTTCAAGGATATCAGAGAAGGATAGCTCGAGCATTTAACAAGAAAGTTATGTCTCGAAACTTGAAGGAAGGTGACTTAGTCCTCAAAGAGATCAGAGCTACCATCTTTAATCCAAGAGGCAAGTTCAAGCTTAATTGGACTGAACGCTATCTCATCAAGACCTTGATGTCGGGAGGCACTGCCATCCTTCTGGATTTAGACATAAATGTTTTCTCTATACCTATCAATTTAGACCAGCTTAAAAGATTCTACCCCTGAGAAAAAAGCCAGTCAAAGGAGAGCATTAATACTCGAGTGTAACCCGAGCCTTGAACTACGTTATAGCCTAATTCCCTTCCTTCGGGATACATAGGCAGCTTCTATTAGAAGTTCAGCCCGAACCATTGTTCAGAATTCCCTCTTCGTAACCATGTTTCAAGTAGTTGATCAATGCAAAAGCTTATTTTAAGTTTCTCTAATAAGATGATTATATTGTACTAACAGAATTTAAAAAGCCATCGTAAACCAAAAGTGGAGAAACTTTCATTAATAATTTTACTGATACAGTTTTCAAAAAATATAAGAGAGGCTTGCAAGTCCTCATCCTAAGAAGCTAAAAAGAGAAATAAGCAAAATATTCAGGTACAACAAAGAAAAAAATTCAAGTCCTCTTTCTCTTTGCACCTCCCTCTTGCTCTGTCATGCTCTATTTTCGCTTGTAGCCAAGCCTTGTAACTCTCAAAAATCCTGTTGTCAAAATTCCTGCCAACCGGTATCCTCAGTCGAGAAGACCAAGCCCATTGGTACTGACCCAAGAAAGGGGCCCGGTGAGGAGAACTGTACAGATGGCTCACAGCGATCTAGGGGAGGATCTGGGTATGTCCGTACTGACAAAGAAATTGATAAGGATGATAGAAAGTGGCTAGCTTCAAGCTGACCATAGGACTCCTGATTGGCCCACAGTTGCAGTAGTCATGAAAGATATCTTCAGCCGGGGGTATAGCTAAGAAATGTCCTCCCTGGTCAAAGAACTCATGTAATCCCGCCGAGTAGCCTCGTTGGAGCACAGCCGATAAACGTGACGACGAATGAAGGATCTCACACTATAACTGTCGGACATGGGATTTTACAGCAGATTCTCCTTCTCCATCAGCCAGACTTGAGAGCAACAAATAAAAAGGAGAGTTGAGTGGAAAAATCTTAGAGAATAAAGAAAAAGGAGAGCTAAGCGGAAAAATAAGAGAAAACACAAAAAAAGGAGAGCTGAGTGGAAAAACTAGAGAGAAATACAGGAAAGAGAGAGTGGAGAGACTACCTGCAGTAGGAGAGCACTATCGGCAAAATAAGGGGCACCCCCGGAGCAGACTGCATTAAGATCGAGCAATGTCTCGACAAGAACCAACGGGACAGGATCTCGACCCTCGTAGATCTGATGAGCCACATCTACAAAGGAAGAGCTAGCCCACCCGTCCAAAGGTCCCAAGAGGAAGCGAGCCAAAAGATAGATGTAAAGAGCATGACTGCACTGAAGATGAAAAGAGAAGTTTCCAAAAGACCTCGAGGCCCAAAGCGGTCCACGATCCGAGCCACATCAAGAAATTCATCATGAGTAATAATAGAAGTCTCACGCATGGAGTAACTACAGAGCTACATCAACCTGTCCCTGGAACTCGAGAAAGGCATGGGAACTATGACCTCTTCTCGACCCGAGATCTCTAGAATGGCTGAAAAATCCTCCACAGTCGGATATAACTCCTCGCACCAAAATGGAATATATGAACCTCGGGATCCCACAGCTGGGCTTTTCCTCTCAGAAGATGTCAGTCATCCCTCAAGGATCGCAGAGAGAACATCGCATCTAGACCAAAGTTGAGAAAGTTCTGATGCTCAACCGGGGAAAAGTCTCTCATCTAAGCCGATAGAAAGTTGCTGTAAGAGTGGACCATGTTGGATATAAGGAGAATACAAGATATCCAGAACAGTAGAGTTTGGAATAGATGCCCCCATTTTATAGATCCAACAATAGAGGGAACCCACATAATCTGCTCCAAGTTTCGTGCCAAAAGCTTTTGTTGCGACCGACACCTTTTTCCTACGGCCGTCACTTTGTAACCCCACGGCCGTGATATTCTCATCCCAAACCTCACGGCCATCTTACCCAAAATCCAGGTCGTGAACATTTCTCCACAAATGTTCAGGCTGACATATCCAAACCAAATGGCCACAATATTCTTTCTTACATCTGTCATCTTTTTTATGCAAAAATTTTGGCAACCTGTCCCCATTTTTCCACCATGCCCTAAACTGAAGTTGTGCACCTGTTAGCAACTCGCAAGAAGAAAAGCAGTTCAAATGACAAGACCACAACTCATGAGTCATACATCATGCATAATCGAAGTCTAAACATTCAAGAGTAATTTTCGTGTCATAAAAAAGTCTAAGCATCCATGATAATTAAAATGTGTAAACCACAAGGCACAAAGGCCCGACCCATCAAAAGCAAAGTAATGTATGAATGAATGTGATGTGGCACTGAGACTAAGAGAAAGAAAATCAAAGGCACACAGGCCCCATCAGTATATCTGTGCAGATTATCAAAGAGCAGCATATCTGTATTAGTGTGTGTGTCAAGACAATATATCAGTATGAATCAGCGTGTACCTGTGTAGCATGTGTTAAGGCAATGTATTAGTATAGTGAATCAGAGCAGTGCGATAATGTGATCATAACAGAGTATCAGAATGTGTCAGATAGGCACGCAGGCCGAGAAAAGAATATGCACACAAGCCTCTAAGAACAAAATGAGAAATCCTCAGCAGCATGGTAGATCAGAAATATCACTCCCGTCGGGTCCTCTTCCCCCAGACCACATAGACTCCCTAGGACGACTCTCCGGATGTCGACCTGATCTCCTCTGCCTCCTATGAGGTATTGATAGTCTGTGTAACACTGGGAGTTTGAGCCCATGATGACAAAGTAGGAGCAGAAGCAGAAGTTCGAGCAGAAGGTGCAACTGGGGTGGCAAGTGTTGTGCGACCACCGCAAGTTCTCGGTCCTTTGCTACGCCCACGCTGAAAGAAGAAAAAGGGCCACATCAGCTGAGGCATATAAATATGAGCAGAAAGGAAAGGGTGTAAGAATATAAATAACACAAAAAGTACCGTAGCGGGGCCACACCGAGGAGTAGGAGGCTCCAAACCATGGGCCCGAAAAGTAGTGTCCCAACGGTGGAACAATACCCTCAACCCAATGACCAGGCGAAGGGACTGGTCGCACCACTTCTGAAGCATCTGTCAAGAAAAGAACCAAATCAGAATCAGTTAGATACGGGAATCAGTACGGGTATAAGAATCAGTGCAGTCAGATCATCGCAGTTAGATAAAGGTGACAATATGAAGAATAGAAGGAAAGATGTCATACCTGCTTAGCGCCAAAGGGAAGGAGAATCTTCGGGGCTGCTGGCTCGAGAATCTAGATCTGATGGAGAATCCCATCCACAAAGGTGTCCACTATCCAGGAGAGGTCAGGATGAACAGGACCCGAGGTAGCGGGAGGAGGACCCCACATAACAGCACGAGCACCTATGGCAGGCATAAGCCTCTCTCGAGTAAAGAATGTGTAGTCACGATCCTCGCCCTTGATCAGCATCGAGGCCCACCATGGCTCAGATGATCTCAGTCGTACGGAGGGTGTCGGTCTGATGCATCCCCACCGGAGGCGTCCTCAAGATACGAAAGTGATCATACCCCAAGGACTGTCAAATGATGCGCTCGCCGAGGTACCAATCTCTATAGAATGGCCCCTGAAGCAACACACGAGTCCAGGTGACCTCACGGCTCCGCATCAAATTAGCACCAGCTTGCTCCCCATGCCTATCTAGATGTCCCAGCGAACCTGAATTCTAATAACCCGAACTCAAGATACGAATAAAAAAGAAAGAACATCTCAAAAGAAACAAAATCTCGAACCTAAGTTCGGTAAAAGGAACCGGCCTGACCGTTTAACCTTTTCGAGCCCAAGACCCGGGAAAGAGGGGGAACCACACAAGCATATATTAAAACCCTAATGTTGAGGATAAAAATTCAAAGTTATAAATTCAAGTCGTTTAAGACAAGAGTTACGCTTTAAAAGTCAAGAAACAAACCAACGTAAAAATACCCGAATTTTCTCCTACAATTAAATAAAAAAAATATTTTGATATATATATATACGCACAAACACTCAAGTGGCTAACTTAGGAGAATGTGCCAAAACTTGGTGAGCAAGTTTCACAAACTCAAGTTAAGTTTAAAGTAACTAAGGTTAGTTAACCCATAGTTAAGAAAACTTTCTAGGAAGCTTCCATTTGAATTTTGCCTATAGAAAGAGACCCAACCCACCCTTTTTCTTCATAATTTCGTGCATATATATATATATATATATATATATATAGAGAGAGAGAGAGAGAGAGAGAGAGAGAGAGAGAGAGAGAGAGAGAGAGAGAAGAAGAGGAAAAGAGAAAGAAGAAGAAAGAAGAAGAAAGAATGAGGAGGATCCATGAAGCTTGAAAGCTAAGTCTAAGGTTTTCCATCACCAAGTAACAACTTCTAACAAGGTAAGAAAGGCACTAACACATCTGATTTTATACATTTCAAATACCTCTTCCATTATTTTGAAACACAAACCAAAGATCAAGAACCGAAAACTCAAAAATAAAAACGTCATGTTTGGTTTTTGGGGTTGTTCGGTATGAATGTTGAAATTGTGAGTTGGTGTGGGTTTTTCCATGGGTTCCATAACTACTATAAACTCTAGAACATTGATATATTAAAGTATAACACATGTATACAAAGAAGATGGGTCAAAATCTCACATACATGACACCAAGAGGCTAGAACCAAAATAGGCCTGAGTTTTGGGCAGTTTGAGCTTTCTGGCCTGATATTTGGAATATCATAACTCATTGTAGAAAAATGATATAAGTGTGTTATTTATATCCAGACCTAGGTTTTTGTGTTATCTTTCAACCAAAATTGGTTTGAACTCATTTGAGTAAGTGAAACTCAAGATATTGCAATTCTACCAACGTGTGTCGGTTTCAGACCAGTCAACAATGAAGACCTAAAAACCCTAGTTTAAAATGAGATATGAGTTTTGGCCAAAACATAAAAGTTGTAGACAACATGTATGTCTAGCTATCAACTAGAAATGAGCACAAGATAATGAGTTTTGATAGGTAAAAACCCCTTTGAAACTCTCTATTGTGTTTCAACACTCAAGGGATACTTCTGTCACATATTTTTGTGTAGCCCAAATCTCCTATTTTTAGTGATCTATTCCAAAAGTGGTCTACATGTACTTTGTACCTAACATATTGAAATACTTGTTGCCCAAAAATTAGACCTTGAATCCTTGGGATGATTCCCCAAAACATTTTCAAACCATCTGTCCAAAAATGGCTCAGCTGAGTTTTGGTGACTGACAGAACCTATTTTCTAACATGGCCAAAACGTTTAACTTGTTCCAAAAAACTACCCTTATCTCTAAACATTAAACTTGTAGACGACTTTTTGAACTAGAACATACTCAAAAATGGGCTCATTTGGACTGGATATGGTACCCAAAAACCGAGACCAACAGAGACACTTTTCTGACCAATTCTCTGAGCAAGTGCTGAACCGTTTCCGTTTCCGTCAAGTTTTCCACCTAGTTTCCTTAGGTTTTGGCCTTGGTGTAAAACATAAAAGTTGTAACGAATATTTTAATCAAAATTTTCACAAAAAATCATAATCCAACTCCAAGTCTAAGTACCTCAAAATGCTGCGGTACTTTAAAATTTAATGATTGTGAGAGTAATAAATGATTAACTTAAATCTTTAAACAAGTAAAAGATTGAGTAAGTGCGTAGTACCCCTTAAACCTAAAAAGAAAGTAACCATGGTCCCTAAAATTAAAAAAACATTCAATGATCAGAATCGTTTTAGTACTTCACGTTCTAAGAGGGGTAGAACTCCGTGTTGACGGTTAAGTCATGTTTGCGTGCTAGGCATGAAAATTTTGTTACCCGAGGAGCTAGCTAGGTCGTTGACAAAGACTTGGTTCGTTGACAAAGACTTGGTTCGTATGCATATAACATAAGGTAAGAGTGCTTATCCATTATCTTGAACTTGAGTTTATATAAATGATGCTTAAAATGCTTTGAAGCGCATGTTTTGAACTATGAGCAGTTTGACGATTGCATGAGCATGTTGTTTTCAGAAGCCATGATGTTTTTAATTAAGTGTGCTATCCATGATATTATGAGCTAGCATGATGTTATTATGAAAGTATGATTAATGTTGTGTAGTTGTTCCAAAGTGCCAAGTTACAAGGGTTTTCGACCCTTTATATCCCGTTATGAGGGAGGTTACCCAACTATGGGTTTTTTATTTGTCCCTTTGGGGGAGGTTGGTTTTCCATTAAGCGGGGGTTTTTACCTTAAAGGCTTTTGGGCTGAGTCTCAAGTTTTAGCACATACCACTCGTGCTTAGTGGAGAGTAGCCCTCATTCCATCACGTTCCTATATGTGCATTGCGAATTGAGGTTACGGTACCGTCAGAACTCCCGGTCGTGAGATTGACGACTACTTAGACATTGTTAGGGTTTAAGTGTAGATTTGAGAAAATGATCATGCATTTTAAATTTTTGGCAGTTAAGCTAGGAACATATTTCTGTTTGCAATACTGAGAATGTTCTGTATAATCTGTGATATTTTCATGTTCAAGCAAATGCATCAGTTTTTATATTTTCGTGAAAAATGTGATGAACTATTTTTAGAAAGAATTTTCTGTTATTCTTAACTAAGTAACTGTCTTTTCTGTTCATGATAATGCTAAGTGCGCTCTTTTGTAATCTCTGTGATTGCAGATACTAGGAACGACTAGGAACGACTAGGAGTTGGTCCACCATAGGGGTCGTCGAATAGTTTTGGTTCTGGTGTTGGTAATTGTTTTGGTTCAGTTTTCTTTTGTTTAGTTTTTAGTTTTGGCAGAGCTTCATGTATAAGACCCTAAAAGTTTTTGATGTTTTAGAAGTAATGTATGCCCTTGGGATGGCGAATTCCTAGTGACTTATGTATATCTCTTTTAACATTAAGGTGTTGTGGTTGTTTAGAAGTTCTTATTTGGTCTCTTAATATCTTTATCCCTTATCTTTCTCTTTGGCCGCCGGTTTGTAACGGGATCACATCCTTTTGTTCAGGTTTGGTACCTTGTGGGAGTGGGGTGTTACATAGAAGCTGTAGTTTTTGCTTTGAAACAATGGCAACACTACCTGTATGAAGAAGAACTTGAAGTCTTCACCAATCATAAAATCCTCAAGCACCTTTTCACCTAGAATAAGTTGAATGAGCTACAAAGGCATTAGATGGAATACTTAGAAGACTACTGTTTTACCTAGTCATATCATCCGGGAAAAGCAAATGTCGTGGCAGATGCTCTCAATTGAAAGTCTAACGCTCTTATGGCCAATCTAGCATCGAGGAAATGGAAAATGATGGATGCCTTTAAACGAATTTCATTTGAGGCTGATAGAGAACGACGAAGGAGCACGTCTATTCGTTGTTATAGTTGCGCCTACACTACTCAACAAGATCCTAGAAGCTCAAGCCACGGATCAAGAGACAAGTTATCTCAAGGTACAATACACCAGAATCGACGAACCCACCGACTGGACCATTCATTCAGACGAAAGTCTATGATTCTTAGAACGAATTTTCGTACCGGACATTGAAGATCTGCAAGAGTTTGTCCTCAAATACTTCCATCAATCTAATTTTTTCGTACATCCGGGAAGGAATAAGATGTACCAAGATCTTAAGCGTCAATATTGGTGGAGTGGGATGAAGAAAGATGTTGCATCTTTTGTAGCAAGATGTCTCACTTGCCAACAAGTCAAAGTAGAACATCAGAAGTCAGGAGGAAGACTACAACCTTTGCCCATACCTGAATGGAAATGGGAACATATAACTATGGACTTCGTCACTGGACTCCCAAGATCCTCATATGGACACGATGCTATTTGGGTCGTGGTCGACCGATTAACAAAGTCTACGCACTTTCTACCGATAGGAATCATGACCACACTTGACACTCTAAGCCGATAGTGTTTTCAAGAGATTGTATGCTTACATAGAGTACCAGTTTTGATCATATCAGATTGTGATCCCCAATTCACTTCACAATTTTGGAAAAGTTTAGAAAAATCTCTAGGCACCAACCTGTGCTTCAGTACCGACATGGCACCTTACGAGGCATTTTACGATTGACCCTGTTGTTCACCCATCTGTCGGATTAACATTGGAGAAACCAGTCTTCTTGGACCGGAGATCGTACAAGAGACATCAAAGAAAGTGTAGCTCAACCGGGAGAGATTAGTAATAGCACAAAGCCGACAGAAGAGCTATGCATATCAAATAACAAGACCGCTAACTTTTGAAGTCAGAGATCATGTCTTCTTGAAGATACAACCCTGAAGAGGAGTCATACGTTCTGGGAAAAGAGGAAAACTATCGCCTTGCTATATCGAACCCTTCGAAATATTGCAAAAGATTAGAGAAGAAGCCTACTGTCTCGCACTACCACCGCAGCTCACCCGAGTACACAATGTTTTTCATGTTTCTCTTCTGAGAAAATACATGGTGCAGTTGACTCACATCTTGAATTGGAATGAGTTTAAGATAGACGATGATATTTCATTTGAAGAAAGGCTAGTAAAAATTCTGGATAGATGGGAGAAGAACTTGCGAGGAAATACTATCAAATTAGTACGAGTTCTTTAACAACATCGAGGAGTTAAAGAATCAATGTGAAAAAGAGAAGATACCATTAGTGCCAATCATCCTCAACTGTTTGAGAATGAAGGTACGCTTTTAATTTTGGGAACAAAATTTTTTTTAAGGGGGGTAGGATGTAAGGACCCATATTTTCAAACACAAGTTAAGAACCCTAATAGTGAATTCTCAATGCGAGCAGAAAACTCGTGAAACCCTAACAGTAGTTCTCAAAGTCACATGTACGCCGAAAACCCTAATTCAAGATAGGCCGTTACAATTTCTTAGAGATTGAACTTAAAACTCAGGGTAAGCCTAAGATTAATTACGGATTAGCCCAAGAAGTAACCTAAGGCTCAAAAGATAACCAAGGGAAAGCCCAACATGAATTAAGGACTAAAACTCTAACAAAGCACAAAACATCAACAAGACCCAAAAGCTAAAATAATAGCCCAAGAAAAGATTATAACCCAACTTAAATTAAATACCCAATTAGCAAATTAAGCCTAAGAAAAATAAACAGAAAGCCTAGAGGTCAAGCCTAACTTAAAAATAAAAGAAATGCTCAAATTTAATTATTTTGGCCTAAAATTTTAAATTTAAGAATTATTAAAAACAAATTTCATTTTTAAAAAAGGGGGAGAAAGCCCATGTGGCCGGCCAACCTAAAGAAGTGTGCCAAAAAGTACAAAAATTGTACTTTTGACGTATCTTGAATATTTGTCTTGGAAACATGCATTTTTATACTGCATTGAAACTTTTTTTTGTATAAATTTAGCAATTTTGGACAATTTTAATATTTTTAAATTCTACGAAATTTCTTTTGAGACTAAATCTAAATCCTAGAGAATTAGGACAACTTTATTCATTAGTCACCTTTTGTGTCAAAATATCTTCTCGAATATTTTAAACACTTTCCTGCTTCTTTTTAGCTAAAAGATTTTTATTCAGCTAAAATCTTTTCAACTCCTCATCATTCATCTCTTGACAACACATCAACTTACAAGGCTATAATGATGAAATTAGTCCCAAACCTATTCTAATTAATTACCAAATATGTTATTAAAAATTACATATTATATCTTCCCATGAGCCTATAAATAGAATACCGTTTTCTCCCATTCCCACACCAAATTTTTGGCCAAGAGGGAGAGATTCTAGAGAGAGAGTGTCCCAAAAATGAAGACCAAAAAAGAACGAAAGAAAGGAGGAAAGTTTAAGCTAAGGCTTAAATCCATCTTTATTGATCAAGACCATTGAGGTAGAAACTTCTACAACTCATCTTAATATTATCTTCTAATTCCTATTTACAACAAATAATATGATCTAAATAGCTATAAACAAGATTAGAAATAAGAAGGTTAAAAAAGAATCGAATAGGAGATAACTTAATTGTTATGCATGGAATGACACCTTATGTTTTGTTTTATTTTCATAAGTTGAACAAGAGTGTTATGTGAACATTAATTCCTTGGGAACACTGGTTTTAGAGCTTAAATATCATATATGGACCCATTATATAAGTTAAACAAGAGTAGGAACAAATCTACTGAAGAAAAACGAAGAAAAAACCCTCTTTCTTATCGTATTGGAATTTTTTTAGTGAACCAAACAGTGTTTTTTTCAAAACCTATTTTTACTGGAGTTTCATGAGATTATTATTAGCATGTGTGACTTTTGGTAGAATCTAAAATGATGTCTAAGTTTTTGAACCGTAATTTTTACGCTTTTATGCCAAATGAACAGAAAAACAGCCCATTTTGCCGATTTTTAGAAAATTCCAAAAATATTTCTTTGTTTTTATCAAATGTTGTCGTTTTTTGACCTATTTTGTTCAAGAAATTTTTCCCCTGTTTAGACGCACATCTCTGCTTAGCTTTCTTCGTACGAAATTTGTCACGCCCCGAACCCTAGGAACCCATGAACCAACCACAAACCGTTCCTCCTAAGGATAATCAGCTACGACTTTCATTCATTATAGAATTTGAGTTCCGATTATATAAAAGTTTTCCTTAAACAAATATATTCCCGCACAT
>JAUMHN010024245.1:0-29785 GCA_032360265.1 Heliamphora ciliata | reverse complement strand
TTACCTCTTTTGATATTAAGATATTTGTGGTTGTTTAAGTTTACTCCTTGTCTATCTCTTGGGCTGCCGGTCTGCGGCGGGTTCTTATCCCTTTGTGTAGGATTGGTGCCTTGCGGGAGCGGGGTGTTATATTAGGATATGGATTCCGTCAATAATTAATATTCACCATATAAACAAAACCATTATCCAACTCATCGGAAATATAGACCCATATAAGATCGCACCCTCTAATCAATCAAAATAACAAATATTAAATATACGCAAATCAATAATTATTTCAGGATTAAGAGCATAAGCATTGTTCATAATAATCTTAGGGTGTAAATTAATTTATATAGTCAGTATAAAATTAATTACCCCAATGTGTCCCATTCAATACACACAAAGTGTGCTAGCACAGAGAGTTAGAACAATAGACGACGCTATTATCTATTTCCCGTAATCAAGACAGGCCTACTAAAACTCTGTGCTATAGTCATACCGATGATATGCCTATTTCCATCCAAACTGTGAACATAAAATTTATATTCTGCAATAACCTAAAATTTGATATTCGGTGTGTAAACCATATTCCATACACCAAATTAAATACTATACAGAATAAAGGGCATCTATGCATAATTATTAAAAAAAATAATATACATACATTACTCATAAAGATTCTTATAAAATGATAATTTAATTTTATTAAAATAAAATTAAATTCTAAAAATATGATTTTCAGCAAACAATTCTAACATGTCTTGAAATAACAGTTAAGTTGCTTGACCCTAGGAATCATAGTTAGGATTTTGTTCCTTTATTTGCTTTTGTTCGAACTCTCTTTAACCTCCTAGTTCGTAAATGTTACCTTTAAAACGTTTCCAACAAGAACCAATATTGACAAAGAAGAGGCCAACCTCACGATTGGGCTAAAGGGTGCCTAATGCCTCTCATTTTCGTACCTTAGCCACTGAACCCTATTTTTCCTCTGGTTTCGTTTTTAAAAAACCAACAACCTTCTTTTTTGTTTTCTTGATTATTCTCAAAAATCAAGTAGCGACTCAATTTTTCTAAAAAGGATGCTCAGATATCTTGAGATTTTCTTATTTTTAAAGGAAAAGAACATTTTTCTAAAAACAATAGATATCCGGTGCACCCATATGACCAAAACACCCACAGCTTTTCTGGCGACTCCATTGGGGAAAAGATTTTCAAAAAAATCAAAAAATGGCTTAACTTGAAATGTCAATGGTTCTTATTGTAAACTTTTCATCGATATTCGCATTGGCATTTGCATATTTGATTGTTTGGTTCTCAAACCCCCTACTTTGCTTACCCGATACCCCGGTCAGTTTACTGTCTCCGGGCTATGTTGGGAAAGCCAACAAGATTTTTGGCCACATGCTTTCATAGATGTGGTAAAAGAAGTTATTGCATACCGTTTGACCATATCTTGCACCATTCCTGGCATTGGGATGTATATTTTTTACTCTATTTAGAAGGAACACTAAGTGAAGACCTACCAGCATTTTCCTGTGCATATAGTTTCTTAAAACCCCTTTTTCTAGGATCAATAAATCTCCTATGGTTATGTGATTTTCCTTTTATAAATGTTTTTGTTTGTATAGTTAGCACCTCATTTAGGATTAGTTTTTGTACTCCCGATCCATTGTCAAGAGTGACTTACTTCGAGTTTAAGTCCGACTAACGAGTCTTCTGTCTTCTGATTTACATGAGCCCTTTCAGTTTAGAGACCCAGGCTAATAACTTTGAGTAGAGAAGAACCTATATGCACTTGGGCCTAATCTCCAAGTGGAAGACTCAGACGTGCAGATCAGTTGAGATTATCGATGGCAGACCCAGAATTGACTACGGTAGACATGATGAGGGTAATTCTTGAATTGCAATAGACTGTTAAGGGAATCAGCACCACTGTAACCAATTAGGTTAGGATCAAGACATAGTGTCAGGCTCAGATCCAAACTTTACAAACCCAGGTTACAGGCCCTAATGTAGTTGTTCCGAATGACCCAGAGGATGGTATAGGAGACAATATCTAGGACGATAATGTGGGACCTTAGGGATCCCATCCAGTAGTTGTACAACCCGTTCGGTCGGGAATCTTGGAAATCCTAGTCACGAAGGAATCGATCTTGTCTGATAAGGTTGACAAATTAGAGAAGATTTTGAGGAAAGCCCAAGGAATTGAGGACTATATGTTGGATGTCGAGGGACTTTATATGTTCCACGACGCTAAGCTCCCTGAGATGTTTAAAATGCCCGATATGGAGAAGTTTGATGGAATTGGGGACCCGAGGATCCATCTGAGGATGAAAGTGGGAACTTTGTCACCGTTGAGTATCAGTGACAAGTTAAAAGCTCTGCTTTTCTAGCGATCTTTGTCAAGAGCCGCTCTGAAATGGTTTCTATTTTTAAACACTGCAAATATAAGAACATGGGAGGACATTGCTACTATCATTGTCAACTAGTTTAACTACAACGTCCAGCTTGATGTCACCACTTGGGAACTTGAGACCTCCCGGTAGGAGGACAAAGAATCTTTCGTTGAGTTTCTGACCCGATGGAGGGCTAAGACAGCCAAGATGATAAACTGACCCACTAAAAAGGAGAAAGTGAGAATAGTAGTGAAGAATTTGTAGTCGCAGTTTTGTAGGTATCTAATCACACAACCGTTGATGACATTTGAGCAAGTTTTCATGCTGGGATACAGATAGAGGATGCACTACAGTCTGGGGATATCGAGAAGGGAGAACCGAGTCAATGAACGGTTCAAAGTCGTATGCCAATAATCTAAACAATTCCACCAATGTCGTGAACTGAAGCTATAAAGTGAGCCTACTGAATCCCAACCTAAATCAAGCTAGCCTATCTATCCAGTCAGCTACAAAAAATTAACCCTAAAACCAAAAGAGAACTTTCACCCAACTCACCGTACCATTAACGTCTATCTTGAGCTGATTGATCGAGAGGGGTCCCCTAAAGCTTTTGGAGCCGACCCCACCTTTAAACACTTAACCGCCCAGATACAGTCCTACCCAGTACTGCGCCTTCCACCAGAGGCACGATCATTTAACCAATAATTATATGAAGCTCAGCATGAGATTCAAAACTTGATAGACAACAAGGTTATTCCTCCACCGACTGTCGCTCAGAAATCGAATGTTACCACCAACCCTCTGCCGAATCATGCAAACCAGCAAAATGTGAACGTCGTTGAAAGAGGATCAGGAGGTTTTAATCCCACCAAATTTATAGTCTCCACAATAGAACTAAAGCCGATTGCAGTTTTTCCGTGTGGGAAGGAGGTGTTGTTGATTAATGACCTTATTCAGGATTTGATTGACGATGGTTTTGAGAACTTCCCAATCTTTTATCGTTCATGAAGAAGAAGTTCCTCCCCTTGTCAACGGTGATGACGAGGAGGATGAAGAAATTAGGCATTTATGGGATGATCTGGCCCGTCTTGAGGCATTAGACAAGTTAGAGGAAGCATGGATCGACATCAAATGGCATGTCCCGACTGTTCCAAGTGACAATGCGGTATGGCATCAAGGGACAGCTTGGTATGGGGAAGCCAACCCAAGTTTTAGAACAGAAGAGACGGGGAAAATAGTATCGAAAATAAAAGAATCCTCAAAGGGAAAGAAGGTTGACAATGAGAGTAAGCAAGAAGAAGATCCACTAGTCAGTGAAGAATCTGAGAAAGAGCAAAAAGAGAAAGAGGAGAATTCACCTTAAGTGAATTTGTTTGGAATTGCAAGTTCTGTATTTGACCCTTCCGTACACATTGTGGGGGAACCTTGGGGCCTTTTACCACCATACAATTATGAAGATTTGTTTGATGGAATATCACTACCATAACTCTTTGAACTAGAGACTGACATCGACGAATAATCTGATTAGTTTTCACAAAACGTGATGGGAAGTGAGGAAGATTTCTGGGGAGATGAAGGACTATGGGAACCCGAAGGTTGCAGCAATGATGAAGGGGCAACCAAGTAAGGGCATGAAAGAGCTAAGGAAACAAGTAGAGAAGCAGAACAATGAAGAAGATGACGTAGTCTTGAAGTAACTTAAGATGACACAAGACAATGTGACATGCCGTCTTGAAATCATTGAACAGTGTCGACATCTCGATTGATGTATCTCTTGATTAGTTAGTCCAAATGCTTATGCCCGAGAAGCAAACCAATGTTATCGCCTTCAGTGACAAAGACTTTCCAGCCAAGAGACCATCTCACAACAAACCATTGCACTTAACCATCCAGTATTTGGGAAAATGGGTGCTGGTCGTCTCGGTTGACAACAGTTCAGCTCTTAACGTATGCCCACTACAAACTGCTTACTGTTTAGGACTGAAGACGCAAGACTTCAAATCGAGTGCGTAAGGAGTACGTGTATACAACAACACAAGAAGAGATGTGTTGGGATTGGTGACCTTTGTCGTGATAGTAGAGGCGTTGGAAAGTGAGGTGAAATTCCATGTTCTTAATGTGCGAGCCTCGTTTAATCTTTTATTGGGAAAACCATGGCTACATGATCTGATAGTTAGAGCAATTTCGTCGATCCTACACCAAAAGGTGAAACTAATCAAGGAAGGAGTGACTATCAAGGAGTGACTATCACTATTCTGGGCGAATCTGGCTTGCCGACCCTAATCAATGACACTACCCTGCTACTCGAAATTCAGTATGGGGAAGAAGACCTCCTTCTAAATGGGTTCGAGTTTGATGAGACTAAAGTTATCCAAGTTTTGATGAATGAGGAGGGAAACTATGTGAACCCGAAGGTTGCAGCAATGATGAAGGCAATGTCCTATTTTGCAGGGATGGGACTGGGCAAGCACCTATAAGGGATCTCAAAACCAATCCCCGTGCATCACAATCGCCATGGGCATGGACTAGGGTATGAGTCACAGATGGAAGAAGCAGAGATAGGGAAATACTAGCCGACATTTAATGATCATTTTACCAAGGAAGGGGATGACTTCCTTTATTGTGGATTTCCCAAACCATGGATAGAGGAGAAGACTACACAAAAGCTGCCGGGGCTGGAGATCTTTTTCGGCCATCAGTTGTCCGATGGTGAGGAAGAAGCAGAAATATGGCAGATGGGATTTACCGGGAAATTATCAACGCACTAGCTGGTTCATTGCGAGGAAGGAGATCCGAGTTCTTTCTTCAATGAAGAGATGGCCCGGGTGAGTATAAGTAATGATGAAGATAATGACATGCTGATGATAGAAGCCAACGTGCTTGCGGATTACACCACACTTATCATGGATGCTGCTAAAATAAAAAAGAGTCAGTTTTTTGAGTCTTTTCTTATGCATGATGTAACAAGTGAGTTGGAGTCTGAGTCTGTTGAACTTATTTTCATCGAGTCTGTGAATAATGTTTGTAACAACGAGTCTACTGGGAATGCATCTGTTTGTTAGAGTTGTATACTCAAAATCATGTTTTTAGTATTTAATTTTATTTTAATAAAATTAAATTTTCATTTTATGAGAATCTTAATGAGTAATGTACGTAATATCATTTCTTTAAATGTTATGCATGGATACCCTTTATTCTATACAGTATTTAATCTGGTGTGTAGAGTACAGCTTGCACACAAAAGACTAGATTTTAGGTTCTTGTAGAATATACGTATTTGTTCACAGTTTCTATGAAAATAGAGATACCATCGGTACAACAGTAGCACAGAGTTTTAGTAGGCCTGTCTTAGTTAAGGGAAACATATAATAGCATCGTCTATTGTTTCGACTCTTTATGCTAGTACACTTTGTGTGTATTGAACGGGACACATTGAGGTAATTAATTTTATACTGTATATATAAATTAGTTCACACCCCAAGGTTATTATGAGAGTGCTTATACTCTTACTCCTGAAATAATTATTGATTTGTGCATATTTAATATTCGTTATTTTGATTCATTAGAGGGTGCGATCTTATATGGGTCTATATTTTCAGTGAGTTGGATAGCGGTATTAATTATATGGTGAATATTAATTATTGACAGAATCTACGTCTCGAATGATCGAGATTGATGATACCCCCTTAAGAAAACTTATAAGTTTTGATTGGGTCAAACCCTAAAGGTGAATTTGATTATTCAGAGGTCAAATAAGTTAAGCGGAAGGGCATATGGAATTTCAAGATACCGATTAAATTAAATTGTTAGTAATTAAATTTAATTGGCAGGTATGGAGAATCTTAACGTGGGGAGATGAGTTAAGCATTTAATAACAGGAGCTCAATGCAAGAGGGTCTTGAGATTATAGCTTATAGTGCAATTACAATTCTTTAGTGGTTTGAACTGTAATTTAGTGTTTATGGAAATTGCATAAACTGCTGCAAGGTTTTCATAATTATAGATACCGCTGAGAGGTTTGCTTAATTGTAAAAATTGCTAGATACGTATTTGGCTTACACTAGAAGTTTTTGTCATAATTACTCCACAGGTTCTTGTTGTAACCCTATAAATATATGGGTAGGCTGAACCAAATTCATAACTTGTCTTCAAGACTAAAACTGACCAGGTTCTGCCGGTACGAGTTCTCGAAGGTTCGTAGCTCACACTACGTTTGGGAATCGCACAAGAAAATACAGTAGAAGGTGTAATGGGAGCTTCAACTTGAAATCAAAAATCGTAGTTAGAGAATCGACCGAAAGGTATTCTTTTAAATTAACTATGGTTGCACGGGTTTTATTTTGATCGTTCGACATCAAAAATTTTATTTAGAGCCTATTTCAACGATTGAGCGTCTGGTTATTTTTTAATCGAAAATCGTTTACAAAAATAATAATTTTGGCAGTTTTGCCTCCAACACTATTAGCATCCCAAGCCCCTTTTATCTTTAGTCTCAGGTTATAACCCCTCTTGATATCAATGAAATGAAACTAGATTTTGCCTACTTTGCTATGTCTCAAATATTTTGTCTTCATTCTGAAGATTTTAATGAATTCGAGGAGGATAACCCTTAAGAATTAAAACTTTAAATCGAAAAGAAAGAAGAAATGCGAGCTAAACCTATGACTGAAGAAACTGTTTTAATAAATCTTAATAATGAAAAAGATCCACAAATGGTTCAGGTTGGTTCTACGCCGTCTTTAGAGGAACGTGAATGACTAATCATTTTATTAAATGAATTTAAAGTTGATTTTTGTGTGGTCTTACAAAAATATGTCCGGTATAGACTTTGACATCATACAGCACGAAATCCCCCTTTTCCTTGATACCAAACCCATCAACCAGAAGCTTAGAAAGACCAGGCTAGATTGGGCACTCAAGATCAAAGAGGAGGTTACCAAGCAGATAGATGCCGAATTTCTCATGGTTACGAAGTATCCGAAGTGGGTTACCAACATCGTCCTAGTACCGAAGAAAGATGGAAAGATCAGAGTATATGTCGACTTCAGAGATCATAACAAGGCTAGTCCTTAGAATGACTTCCCTTTTCCCCACATAGACGTATTGATAGACAACACCACCAAGAATGCGCTCTTATCTTTCATGGATGGATTCTCAGGGTACAATCAAATTTTGATGGTGCTGAAAGACTGAGAAAAGACTACCCTCACAACACTTTGGGGAACTTATTGTTATAGGGTTATGCCATTCGGACTAAAGAACGCGAGAGTAACTTAACATAGGGCTGCGACCGCATTATTGCATGACATGATACATAAGGAAGTAGAGGTATATGTGAATGACATGATTGTAAAGTCCAAGGATCGAGATGGTCACATTACAACACTAAGGAAGTTCTTCGAGTGGGTCAAAAAGTACAGAATGCGCTTGAACCCACAAAAGTGTGTCTTTGGAGTTACAGTGGGGAAGATGCTCAGATTTATGATCACACAACGAGGTATAGAGGTAGACCCATCAAAGATCAAAGCCATCCTCAAAGTTTCCTCTCTAAGGACCGAGAAGGACGTAAGGAGTTTCTTAGAAAAAATTCAGTTCATCAGTTGATTTTTCGCCAAACTAACCACTACTTGTGAACCTCTATTATGGCTTTTAAAGAAATTAACCAAGTTTTAGTGGGATCAGTAATGTCAAGACGCCTTCGATGCCATACGAAACTATATGCAAAATCCTCCAGTTTTGTTGCCACCAGAACCCGGCAATTCTCTAATACTATAACTATCAGTGATTGATTCAGCAATGGGGTGTATGCTCACACAAGAAGACAAAGCTATGGTAGAAAGAGATGTCTATTACTTGAGTAAGAAGATGACCGAATACGAATGACGGTATACATCTTTGGAGAAGAATTGCTGGACGTTGGTCTAGGCATCTAGGAAGTTATACCATTACATGCTAGCATAAGGAGTTGTTCTAATTTCAAGGATGGACCCGCTCAAATACCTCTTCAAGAAGCCAGCACTGATAGGAAAGTTGGCTCGTTGGTTGCTCATGCTGGTTGAATTTGACTTGTAGTATGTCACAAGAAAGTCAGTTAAAGGGAGAGTCGTTGCAAAGTTTTTGACCAACCACCCTATCAAAGGACAAGAAGAACCCGAGTATGAGTTTCCTGATGAGAAAGTGTTGAAAATTGAGAAGAATCTATGGACCCTCTATTTCGATGGAGCCTCCAACTAATATGAGTACTGGATAGGGATACTCCTCATCACTCCTGATAACTCCCATGTCCCTTTGGCTTTCAAGTTGAGTTTTAAGGTCACTAATAATCAGGTTGAGTATGAAACTTGCTTAGCCAGGTTGCAAGCTGCCTTGGAACTAGGGAAAAGAAAGTTAAAGGTTACAAGAGACTCAGCTTTAGTTGTATCTCAGGCAAAGGGAGAATGGAAGGTTAAAGAAGAAAGGCTAGTTCAGTACCGCTGAGAGCTTGAAATAATGATTCCCTACTTTGAAAGAGTGGTGTTCACCCACGTTTCGAGACTACAGAATAAGTTCACCGATGCCTTGGCCACTCTGGCGTCAATGATAAACATACCATCTGGGATAAGGATGAGGCCTTTAAAAATTCAACAAAGGGATACACCTATAATCAGTAACATTACCGCTACCCAAGAATCCAATGATGGGCTACCATGGGATCATGACATTTGAAATCCTAGTCGTGCCAGCAAAAAGGAACAGAGAGCTATCAAAAGCCTCTCCGCACAGTTTGTAATCTGCAGAGGAAGACTATACAAAAGATGATATCTGCAAGTCAATAAACTTTGTGTTGACATAAAAGAGGGACACAAGTTGATGAGAGAGGTTCATAGAAGAGTTTGCGGACCTCACATGAGTGGGATGATGCTAGCTAAGAAGATCCTGCACCAAGTGTATTTCTGGATGACAATGTAAACAAACTTCCACCAGTTCATCCAGAGATGTCGAAAATGGAAAATCCATGCAAACCTCATGCAGGTACCGCCGTCTCAGATTTATAATATGACCTCGCCATGGCCGTTCTCGATTTGGGGAATCGACGTGATAGGGAAGGTTACACCCAAGGGATCGAATGGACACGAATTTATCCTCATAGCAATTGATTACTTCATAAAGTGGGTCGAAACTGTCTCTTACTTAGCTCTAAAGGCCTCCCAAGTAGCCAAGTTCATCAAGGAGAACCTTATTTGTCGATACAGAGTTCCACATGAGATAATTTTTGACAATAGTTACCAATTTCAAGGAGAAGTTCTAGAACTCTTGGAAGAATATTGGATCATCATCTATATATCTTCACCGTATAGACTACAAACCAATGGGGCCATGGAAGTTGCAAATAAGAATGTGAAAAAAATCCTACAAAAAACGATAGAGAAAAGTAAGGATTGGCTAAAAAAGTTGCCATTTTCACTTTGGGGATACCGAACATCGATTAGAACTTCTACTGGAACAACGCCTTATGCTTTTGTCTACAAAATGGAAGTAATTCTACCTATAGAATTGGAGATCCATAATGACTGAAAGTAATATTTTCAAGTCAAAATGGCAGAGGGACAGATTCGAAGAATTACTCCTGTTTGATGAAAGGAGACTTAGAGCCCTGTTTAACGTTCAAGGGTATCAGAGAAGGATAACTCAGGCATTTAACAAGAAGGTTAAGTCTCGAAACTTGAAGGAAGGTGACTTAATCCTCAAAGAGATCAGAGCTCTAATCTTTGATCCAAGGGGCAAGTTTAAACCCAATTGGGTCGGTCCCTATCTCATCAAAACCTTGACGTCAAGAGGCGCTGGCATACTTATGGATCTAGATGAAAATTTTTTTTTACACCCATTAACTTAGACAAGCTCAAAAAGTTCTATCCCTAAGGGGGAAGCCTCCAAAAGGAGAGCGCCATTGCTAGAGTGCAACCCGAGCTTCGAACTACGTTATGACCTAATTCCTCTTTCTTCGGGATACATAAGAACCTTCTGTCAGAAGTTCGGCCCAAACCTTTATTTGAAATTCCTCCTTTGCAACCATGTTTCAAGTAGTAAGATCAATGTAAGAACTTGTTTTAAGTTTCTCTAATAAAATGATTATATTACAAAAACAAAATTCTAATGAAGAGTTCTAAAAGTCACCATGAACCGGAAGTGGAGAAACTTTCATTAATGAGTTTTACCAATACAGTTTTCAAAAGCAAGAGAGGCTCGCAAGTCCTCATCCTAAGGAAACTAAGAGAGAAGGCAAACAAAATATTGAAGTGCAAACAAAGCAAAGTCAAGTTCTCCAGTTTGCATCTCCTCCCTGTGCTACCTTGCGCTCTATCTCCGCTTGCAGCCAAGCCTTGTAACTTTCAGAAAGCCCGCTGTCAAAATTCCTGCCAACTGTTACCCTCAGTCGAGAAAACCAAGCTCACTAGTAATAACCCAAAAAGGGGGCCTAATATAGAGAACTGTACAGATAACTCACAGCACTCTCGGGACGAATCAGAGTATGCTTGAATTGACGAAGAATGCGATAATGATGATAAAAAGTGGCCAACTTCAAGCCAACCAGTAGAACCCCCAAGTGACCCACAATTGCAGTAGTCGTGGAAGATATCTTCAGCCAGGGGCATAGCTAGGAGATATCCTCCCCATTCAGAAAACTCAGGTAGTCCTTCCAAGCAGCCTCAGTGGAGCACAGGTGATAAACCAGACGACAAGTGAAGGATTTCACGCTGTAACTGTCACATACAGGCTTCTCCAGCAGATTCACCTTCTCCATCAGCTAAATCTGAGAAAAACACAAGAAATGAGAGCTGAGAAGAAAAAGTCGAGAGAATAATGAAAAAAGGAGAGCTGAATAGAAAAATCTAAGAGAATGATGAAAAATGAGAGTTAAGTGGAAAAACTTGAGAGAAATACAGAAAATGAGGTATAGGAGACTACCTGCAGCAAGAGAGCACTACTAGTGAAGTAAGGGGCACCCTCAGTATGGACTGCATCAAGCCCAAAGAGCATCTCGGCAAGAACTAATGGGACACGATCCCGGCCCTCATGGATCTGATGAGACACATCTACCAAGGAAGTGTTAGGGTTGTATACTAAAAATCATGTCTTTTATTATTTTTAATATTTAATTTTATTCATTAATAACATCATTTTTTCATTTTATAAGAATCTTAATAAGCAATGTATGCGGTTTTATTATTTATTTAATGTTATGCATAGGTATCTTTTATTTTGCACAGTATTTAATCTAGTATGTAGAGTTTGGTTTATACACAAAAGACCAGATTATCGGTTCTTGCAGAATATAAGTTTTCGATTCACGGCTTAGACAGAATTGGGCACACCATCGGTACGGCTATAGCACAGAGTTTTAGTAGACATGTCTTGTTTATGGGGAACAGATAATAGCGTCGTCTATTATTCCGACTCGCTGTGTTAGTACACTTTGTATGTATTGAACATGACCGTATTGGTTAATTAATTTTATACTGACTATATAAATTAATTCACACCCCATAGTTATTATCAGTACTTATGATATTAATTCTAAAATAATTAATTATTTACGTATATTTAATATTTATTATTTTAATTAATTAAAAGGTGCGATCTTTTACGGGTCTATAATCCCAGTGAGTTGGATGACGATATTACTTATATGGTGAATATTAATTATTGACGGAATCTACGTCCCAAAAGATCGGGATTGATGATACCCCCATAAGAAAACTTATAAGTTTTAACCGAGCTAAACCCTGCTATTGAATATTCGATTTTGAGAATATGGCTAGGAGTGCAATTATAATTTCTTTAGTGGAATGAATTATAATTAACGTTTTTATGAAACTGCTTCTGGGGTGAGGTGTATTTTCATAATTACATTAGGAACTTAAGTCATATTTACTCCACAGGTCCCTGCTATATCCCTATATATATGCAGTTATGTAAACCCTAGCCCACACAATTAATCTCTACAGTTAAGGTTTTCACGAATCCTATTGTTGGCTAGTTAGGGTTTTGAAAAACAGGAGGATCGTAGCCAATACTACATCGTGTCTCTTGCATTCGAGAATACAGTAGAAGACTTGAATTTAGAACTTCAACTTAAAGTCTACAACCGCGAACGATTCTAGACCAAAAGTTGTTACAACAACCGGAATCAATCCTACCAGATTTCCTAAGGTATAACTCTAATCTAACTTTGGGAATATATACTTGGTTTTATTTTGATCGTTTGACATCAAAAAACTTTTAATCTGGAGTTGGTTCTGGCGTTTGTTCGTCTATTTTTTTATTTATTTATTTATATCATATTCTAATCAGTCGATCTTGGCAGTTTAACCCCAACAATTAGTATCAGGGCCGTCTTTAAATATGAATACGGTTTAATCGATGGATTTGGATAGTTTTAGATCTGTACAAAGTTGGTTGTGTAAGCGATCTAATCCCAATTTTATAGTCGTTATTTATTTTTTTTCATGTTTAAATGGATGAATGATGATTTAATTTTTTTTTTTTACCACGAGAGTTGATCACGGTAGATTGATTGTAAACTCTATGGAGATATAAGATCAATGTAAAAAAATTATTATTTTTTGATTTTAATTTTTTTTATTTTATGTAATTATAAAAAAAATCGAAAGATAGTGAAAAACCCAAAGTATATCACAAGAGCAAGCCGCGGCAACAGCATGTATTCGTGGGATTATTCATGATGATCAAGCTACACATGAATGGGAGTTGTACCACTCGTAATTCATAAACCAAGATGGATTTGGAATGCATTGTAAATAAAAAGATAAAGCTTCCAAACAGTGGCCATCTTTGCCACGTGGGTTTACCATTGAAAAGCTTGTGCGTGATTAGAATTTTGATCAAGAAGAAACAAAGCATCTTTATGCTTTTCACGCAACTAAGGCTTCTGCGGCAAACCATGAAAAGTGGCGCACAAGAAGTTTAGCGCAAGCGCGCGACGCGCGGCGCCGCATTGCGCGGGTCACGGTTCAGACGCGGGCAGCGGCGCATCACGGGCAACGGCAGTTGTGGTTCGCGAAGCCTGCAAATTTAATGGTTCTGTTTCAATTAGATTAGGCTTCAGAGTTGTAGATACAGCATAAGTTTAAAGTTTAATTTCTGACAGGTTACTTGGTGAACAGGGAATTTTTGACTCAAAAGAGTTAAAGATCTACCATAAAATTATGATATATATATTTCATGCTTTTATTTTTTATTAATTGCCTAGATGTTTTATTCTGTTTATTATTCTAGTTTATTTTTAATTAATTTATTAATTCGTTTTTAATTTTTTTTAACAAAAAATAAAATAAAATTTTCTTTAGTTATATTATTTTTTAAAAAAAGAAAATTTTATTATTTTATTTGTTACAAAATAACATATTTAAAGATGATTTTTTTATTAAATTAGAAATCTTAGATTAACGTGGAAGTTAATTTTGAATTTTAAATTAATTAAAAAGAAAGTTTAATTTTAATAAAAAAAAATTTTAAAATGTGTAACTAGATAATAAAATTAAATTCTTTGTGTTTTTATTTAATTTTTTTTAAATAATTAGAATTTGGGATATTTTATTTGTTACATATTAAACATGAAAAAATTGTTTGAAAAGTCAAATTTTTTTAGAAACGTATGATTTTTCAAAATTAATAAATTTATTTTAATTAAACTTTTTTTATAACCCTCAAAATATTTAAAAACTAAGTGGGAAAAAAAATTTATTCACAGATAAATCCCGTGATCTCCATCACTAGTTCGTAAGTGATATAACTAATTTTGCATGTTGACATTTGGGCCCTCTTCTCCATAAAAAAAATTATTACAGAATTACCGGTATGAACCTTCTTTTGGAATAATTGTGGATAATCGTTAGTATGAATTATTTATCCATCTGAAAGGTTCATTGCGAAGCACGATTGATTCAGGATTAAGTAGTGGTTAACACTTTGTTATAAATAATGGTATCCTCTTCATCTGAGCTACTGCTATTATTAATAGAACCGAACCTATGTCAGCTAATTAATTTTATTTGGCATGGTCTATTGCTTAGATAATAAAATGAATAGGAATTGGCCTGTCTTGACAAATAATGAATGGTAGATGTCCTTCCCATCGAAGCATATTATTCACGTGGTACCAAACTGCTGGAGAATTTTTTTTAAAAAAATGGTTGAGGGAACCAATTTAAAATAAAAATTCAAAATTTTTACTCATCTTAATTATTTTTTTTAATTTTGTGATTCTTAAGATAAAATGGCTTTCAATCCTCTTACATCTATACTCAAAGAAAATAAACTAACGAGACCGAATTATATTAACTGGAAAAGAAACTTGAATATTGTTTTAACTGTCGAAAATTATAAGTTTATATTGACTGAGATTTGTCCACCAGTACCAGATGAGGGGGCGACCGAACAGGAAACTTGAACTTATCAAAAGTGACAGAAGGCCGACCAAATGGCTCGCTGTTATATTTTAACTTCTATGTCAAATGTACTGCATTATCAGTATCAGTCTATACCAGTGCCTATGATATGATTATGAACCTCAAAAAAATATTTGGAGATCAAAATTGTGCCACTAGGCAAGTGGCCATTGAATCTTTGACGAACACAAGCATGGCTAAAGGCACCTCAATTTGGGATCATATTCTGAAGATGATCAGTTTTCTGAATGAGCTGGAGATCCTAGGAGCTGAGATTGACAAGGAAACACAGGTCGATATCATACTCCAGTTGCTGCCTGATAGCTTTAAGCAGTTCTGCCTAAACTATACAGTAAACAAGCTCAGCTATTCATTGGCAGAACTTCTTAAAAAAACTTCAAGCAGCTAAGGGTCTACATAAGAAGCCAGTTAATATGTTTGTTGCTGAAAAATGTTCTTTCTCTAAGTTGAAAGGCAAGAAAAAGAAAAAAAATTAGAAACAGGGGAGGCACAGGTTCAAGGGTCTAAAGTTGGTGTGAAAAAGTCAAAAGGCAAGTATTATCACTGTAACCAGATAGGATATTGGAAAAAGCAGTGTTCAATTTTTCTCAGCAAACAGAACAAATAAGGTAATTTCTATTCACTGATTGTTGAAACATGTTTAGCGGTGTTATCTACCGGTATCTAGTGTGTAAATACGGGAGCCACTGATCATGTATGCAATTCTTTGTAGGAATTTCAAAAAACCAGGCAGCTCCGTGATGGGGAGATTTACCTATACATGAACAATAATACTAGGGTGGCAGTAGTTGTAGTGGGAGATGTCACTATTTCTTTTAGTAGAAATAGGATTTTAATTTTATAAGATTGTCTTTATGTACCTTCTATTAGAAGGAATTTTAATTTCTAATTTGGCTAAGAATAAATATTTAGTTTTTTAATTACTCTGTAGTTAATAAGAAAAATAAATGTTTTATTTGTTCTAGTACATTGGTGGATGATCTGTATGTTATATCTCATATTTCTTCTACACTTTAACTAAATGAATTGAATAACATGTTTAATTTACCAAATAAGAGAAAGTAACCTTCTTTAATAAACTAGGCATTTCTTTGGCACTTACGCTTGGTCATATTAATCTAAAAAGGATAAAGAGACAGGTTAAATATAGACCTTTAGGTTCATTGAAAATGGAGGTACTTTCAGTCTGTGAATCTTGCTTAGAAGGTAAAATGACCAAGAGACCATTTTCGGCTAAATGTTATAGAGCCAAAGAACCATTGGAACTGGTTCACTCTGACTTGTGTGGACTTATGATTATCTGGGCTAGAGAAGGTTTTGAGTACTTCGTTACTTTCATTGACGACTACTCAAGGTATAGATACGTTTATTTGATGCGCCGTAAGTCTGAATACTTTGAAAAATTCAATGAATTCAAGGCAGAAACGGAGAAGTATTTGGGTAAATGTATCAAGTCACTATGATTCGACCGTGGTGGTGAGTACCTCTTTGGAGAGTTTAGGGACAATTTATTAGTAGAGAGCATTATATCCCATTTGACTGGATTGGGCACTCCACAGCAGAATAGTGTAGCAGAAAGAAGGAATAGGGCTCTTATGAAAATAGTAGGGTCCATGATGAGTTATTCGGATTTACCCAATTCGTTTTAGGAATTTACATTAGAGACAATAGCTTACATTCTGAACTTGGTACCTTCTAAGTCAGTACCTTCTACTCCTACAGAATTTTGGACTAGACGCAAGCCTAATCTGAGACATATTTGAATTTGGAGGTGTCCAGCACATGTGTTGAAAGAGAATGCGGATAAGTTGAAACCGAAAAATGAAGTCTATTTCTTTGTTGGTATCCTAGAGGAACGAATGGTAGTTTATTTTATAATCCAAATGATCAGAAGGTCATTGCCAGTATCAATGCCCGATTCTTGGAAGATGATTATATAATGGACCACAAGCCCAAGCGTAAAATTATTCTAGAAGAACTGAAAGAAAATACTAGTAGATTGGAAAAGGAACCATGAGTCATCGATATCTCATTGCCTCATCGTAGTGGGAAGATTATCGAGATACGTGCCAATTCTAAACTAGATTAGAGTGCCACCACAAACATGCTAGTTCTACAACTAGGGGTGCATATAGATGATGGTACACAGGGTTCAAAATCAGCACAGCGTATTACTGCTAGTATACAGACGCAGGTAGTGCCTCGTCGTAGTGTGAGGGTTGTTCGTCGACCCGATCGGTATATGTTCTTAGGAGAGTCTTTTAATGGGATCCTATTTGAGCTGGATACCAAACCCTACAATTATAATGAAGCACTCCAAGATAAAGATGTAGATCTTTGGCAAAGGCTATGAATTTAGAGATACAGTTTATATATTCAAATTAGGTCTGGAAACTTGTAGAACCACCTGAAGAAATAAAACTCATCGAATGTAAGCAGATTTACAAAAGAAAGAGAGGAGCAGACGGAAAGGTAGAAACCTTTAAAGTTAGACTTGTTGTAAAATGGTTCACTCAAAAAGAAGGGATCGATTATGTGGAAACTTTTTCGCCGGTTGCTGTACTTCAGTCTATCTAGATTCTCTTATCCATTGCAGCTCATTTCGATTATGAAATTTGACAAATGAGCATCAAGACAACTTTCCATAATGGAAGTCTTGACGAATGAATATATATGATGTAATTAAACAATTTCATAGTAAAGGGCCAAGAGCACATGTTGTGTAAGCTTGAGAGATCCATTTAAGGAATCAAGCAGGCATCTAGATCTTGGAACACTTAATTTGATATGGCCATTAAGTTTTATGATTTTGATTAAAGTCCTAACGAGTCCTGTGTGTACGAGAAGCATGATGGAAGCGTGATGGTCTTTTTAGTACTTTTTGTGGACTAGGTATTACCTGTGCCTAAAGAAACTATTACCATTTTTTTGAAATTAATCGGGCATTTTAATAATTTCTCTAAAACCTTATATTACTATGAATAAGCCATACTAAAAAATACTAAATCAAGAAAAAAAAAAGGACCAATACATAGATAATTATTCTAAGTATTAAACTTTTAAAAAAAATTACCAGAGTTCCCCCTGTATTTGGATAATGCAATGGGTTAACCGTTTACAAAATAACTTGTAACAAAATCAATCAACGGAATATACACAGGCTCTGCTTGAATTCAACAATAAAATCACAACTCAATTAAAACCATCCTAGCTTCACATGTATACATTAAAAACCTCCAGTTTGAAATCAATAGTATAAACTAATCAAAAAAAAGAAATAGATAATTATTCTAAGTATTAAACTTTTTTAAAAAAATGACCGAATTTTTCCTATTTTTTGAATAATCCAACGGTTTGACCATTTACCAAATAACCTGTAATAAAATCAATCAACGCAATATACACAGGCTCTGCCTAAATCCAACAACAAAACCATAACTCAATTAAAACCATCCTAACTTCTCATGCATACATTTAAAACCTACAGTTTGAAATCAATAGTATAAACCAATCAAAAAAAAAGAAATAGATAATTATTCTACGTATTAAACTTTTTTAAAAAAATTGGCTGATTTTTTCCTGTTTTTTGAACAATCCAATGGTTTGACTGCTTACAAAATAACCTGTAATAAAATCAAGTAACACAATAAATTACGAACAACATTATTTAGACTCAGATAAATAGTAGTAACAATGTCATGACATATAATAACTATCAAAACACAATAAATACAGTAAACCAAAAATGTATTCACTCATACAAAATTTACCAAAACAACCTATGAGGCCATTTGGTAGCATGTATGTGGGAAAGAAATATCATGTCATAAATCCGGCCCATTCTTAAGGCTTGTTTGGTAAAATAAACTAAAACTCATTGAATGAAAACATCTCTTCTCCTCTCAATTTTTTTGTCTCTGCGTCTAATTTTCTTGTTTTTCCTTTCTCTTTATTTCCTTCTTAAAACCTATTTAATAAAATAAGCTATCAAACCCATTACTTAAAGCATTTCATTCTTCTTGTTTTTTATTTGTTTTTCCTCTATCTTTATTTTTTTTCTTCCCAAGGCCTGTTTGGAGAAATGAACAAACAAATTCATTAGATCAAAACATATCTCTCATCCTCCCTCTCTCTCTGGGTCTAAGTTTTTTGTTTTTCTTCAATCAAAGAGAGAACTTGTGTGAACCAACTTAAGAGACTAATAGATAAAAATAACTATCATATTAATAAACTAAAGTACTAAACCTTCCTCTCACCCCTGTATTTCTCTCTATACATACTATATTATATCTATACTCTATATATATATGCGTGCTTAAAAAAATACAGTACAAAATGATTCAAGGATGGACATTATTCATTAGAAGAAGTAACAGAACTAAAAAAAAAAAACAAAAGGTAGGAAGAAAAAAACAAAGCATGGTTGTATATTTGGGAGAGAAAAAAAATGGTGGTCAACGAAATCAAAATCTGTCTAAGAATCAAATATCAATGACTAAAAAATAGCTATATCTAAGAACTGATTTAAAAGAACTCCTCTATGCGAATATTTTAAAATTCTAAAAGTTCAAACAGAATATCTTTTCAAAGGAAAAGTTCACATCAATCCCTTCTTCTATGTAACAATAAGGTTTGTATATATGCAAATCGAAGAATAGATTTAAAAGAACTGATTTAAAAGTTCACATCAGTAAAAGAACTGATTTAAAGAGCTAATTTAAATAACTGATTTCAAGTCACCCAATATATGCAATAATACAGCACAAATCTGTTCAATTCAGCAGAAGAAGAGAACAATAATACTGAAGAAGGGACTAAAAAAGTCTAATAAGCCTAAAACACAACTGATTTAAAGTCACCCAAGATATTGAATAATATAGTACAAATCTGTTCAATCCAGTAGAGAAAGAGAACAATAATACTAAAGAAGAGACTACTAATGTGAAAAAACACCAAATAAAGAAAAAATACATCAATAGCTTTTCTAAAATATAATGTATAAAAATGTATATTTTGTGCAAAGATCATATTAAGAAAAGCACAACTTAAAAAGAACTCAATTTAAATGTAAAAAATAATCCCAACAAACATTACGCACATTAAATTAGACTTTTTAATGTGCATAATAAAAGCACAACTTGAAAAGAACCTCCAGCATTATTTCCATTTTATAAGAAAACTAACCACCAACATAAGTTAAACATATTAAATTGGCATTTAGCCTTTGAGGTTCATTCCTAATACTCATTAGCACTATTTTGATTTTTTAATTAAAACAGAGAGAGAAAGAGAAACTTTTTCATTATACAGCCGAAAAAACTAATTCAAAAAACTCAATACATGAAAAAATAATATACAAAAAACTCAAGAGTTGCACAAAATTCTTGGAAAGATTTGTTTGCCTTTCTCACAAACCTAGAGGGACTTGAATGACTTTTATAAGCTGAAATAATGAGTACTTTCATAAGTTGAAACAATCAAAATGATGAAAAAGCTATCAGCATTCTTATAAACTTAGAAGGACTTGAAGCACTTTTATAAGTTGGAACAATCAGCATTTTCATAAGCTGGAGCAACCAAAGCCTAATTATGATTTTTATAAGCAACTGACCAAGATCAATAAAAAGATACTTAATGGAATCCCTCAAACCTTTCTTTCATAATAGCTGACAACCCAAAATACTAATTCAAATAACTCAATACACGAAGAAGTAACATACATAAAACTCAAGAGTGGCACAAAATTGTCTTGGAAAGATTTGTTTGCCTTTCTCACAAACCTAGAAGGGCTTGAATGATAAACATAAGCTAGAACAATGAGTACTTTCATAAGTTGAAACAATCAAAATAATTTTTAAGGCCTAATTATGATTTTTATAAGTAACTGAGCAAGATTAATAAAAAGATACTTAATGGAATCCCTCCAACCTTCCCTCCATAATAGCTGACAACATTAGAATTAAAAGGGAAAAAAAATGTAATGTTATTTGAGGTGTCTAGAACCAGTTCCTTAATGGAATAGAATGCTTGTATTAAAATTGAAATGACCTACAAACATTGGACACAAAAAATGTAATAATTTATTAGAATAGTAAGTCTAATCATTCTAAGTCTAAGCATCCTAACACATATCAATAATAATGAAATGGACAGTAATGAGGGTCTGCTAATACCGGAGAAGGAACATTGCTTTAAAGACAATGCATTCAATGTAATTCCCTCTTCTAGTTATGCTTTCTCCGTTACATTTAATTTCTTTAATGCTCAGAATCCATTCCTATTCTAGTTATGCTTTATCTGTTACATTTGATTTCTCTAATGTTCAGAATCCATTCTTACCATGAAAGAGAGTCACTAACCTAGGATGGTTGTGTTGTTCTACTGTGGAATTCTTTCTGATCAACAAACTGGTTTGGATACATTCTTGTCGGCTCTCACTATCAAAATATTTAACCACCAACCAAACTTCAAGCGAAACTACTAACCAAACACACAACATTCGATTCTACCAGACACCGAATTCTCCGACTAATTCAGACAGCAAGAAATCCACCAAAAATTGGAATAATAAGCTAGTAAATTAAAAATGAGACAGAAAATTAAAAATCAAACCCAAAAAAGAGAGAGGAGAAATGCCCTTATTCGCCACATCTTGAAACAGTAAAAAGGTCAATATAAGTAAAACAACATGAATGTAAGAAAAACAATTAAATAATTTAGTGTCAACGGAAGTGAGAGTTGAATTTTGTGTGTTTGTGAATATTTATATAGAGTCCAACATTGTACCTGCAGTTATAAAAAAGGCACAACTTTAAAAGAGCAAAAAAAAATTATATTTAGATGAGACTAAATATTCTCTAAAGCAATTGATTTAATCTACCAACTCATACCCAGCATGCGTTATGTTTTCAAATATTGATTCCTTAAACATGGAAATATTTAAAATCAATACCACGTGCAAGAAATAAATAAAGCAATCTCCACATGCCCCTTGCAATCATATCCTGCCATCGACACCTCATCCTACATGCCCACCAAAAAATATCATGCACCTCATTCTTTTCTCAATTAAAAGAAGAAAGAATAAAGAAATTTTAAAAGAATAAGGAAATAAATAAAGCAATCTATGATTGGGTTGGGTTCTTGAAATCATTTACGCAAGATCTCAAGGCATTTTCTATATACCATTCAAAATTCAGTTATGCAACGCACAAACATACATGTAATGACGAACTTGGAAGCTTCATTTTACTTATGCTGGTTTGTTAAAATAGTTCATGGGCACTCAGAACATAAATACTATAGATTTGGATTTAAGCCATATATTCCCATTTTAAGCCTTCCATATATTCCCATTTTCTATTTAAAGTGAAAAACTTTGTCGCAATCTAGACCCTCTTCAGTCTTTGCCTCTCAAAAGATTCAGACAGATCCTGTGCTTGGTAGCCAAAGGATTTTCTAAACTCCAAGATTTTCTCAAGTAACTTAAAATGTAGAATTAATGTTTTTCCTTAAGTAGTAAGGGAAAAAAATGACGCAGTACAAAAGATCCAAAAAACCACCAGGTGTCTAGCTATAGTGGATGACCTGCTACAGTATCGAAAATATGCATGATTTTAGTCACAGTATAGGTTTCTATCCCTCACAACTTCAAGCTGTTAAAAGAATCATCAAATATGTTCAAGAGACTTTAGAATATAGACTGTGGAAACATTTATTTCCTGACATAGCAATAAACAGTGATGTGTTCTAGATCTTACATGGCCTACAACACTTAACTCAACAAAGGCTCGTTATCTAGAATCTAGTCCTATTCTTGTTTATTTGACATGTTACATGTAATGGACGAATTTTCACATAAATGCAAGTAAAGGAAAAAAAGACACTTTCACGGTTGGCAAGAAATAAAAGAACTTCAGATTCACTGCAAAATAAAAAGCAATTAAAGAAAATTTACTCATGCTATTTTGTTAAAATAGTTTAGGGGCACTTGGAACATAAATACTATAGATTTGGATTTAAGTCATATATTCCCATTTTAAGCTTTCCATATATTCCCATTTTCTTTGTCACACAAAGAAAAACTGTCACAATCTATTTAAAGTGAAAAGCTTTGCAGCAATCTAAACCCTCCTCAGTCTTTTCCTCTCAAAAGATTCAGACAAATCATGTGTCTGGTATCCAAAGGAACGCATATCAGCTCCTTTTGAGAACACATGGATACTGAATCTAAATCTATGTAGCAAGTTAAGTTGCTTAGTGAGCTCGAAGCACTTTGCTCAACATAGTTCGATTACTGTAGCTTCTTGCTAAAGGAAAGAGGAAAAACCCAATAGATAGGAAAAAAGGAACACCATTACAACTTTAGCCAAACTCAGATAACTCACATGTAGCAAATTCCCAGTAAAAATACAAAGTACCTGTTAAAACTATTGTTGTTCTTTAGCACCACTTCTTCATAGCAAGTAATTGAGTTTACATAAAACCAACAAATGCTCTATGAACATGCCAGTAAATCAACCTTAGAATGTGAGACAACGTGTAATTCCATTTTAACAATTAGCGCTCAATAAATACAATCAAGTTGAATCAATTGAACTTTTTAGGGTAAACTTATGTCCAGGTTGCAATATAGAATTTTGAATAGGGAAAAAAAAAGAGTTTTGAATAGGCCTCAAATTCTAAAAAAAAACTAACAGAAGAAAAATACAACTCAATCATGCAACAAAGACTAATATATTCGATTTTTAATAGGATCACCCTTAACCTCTTAACATCAATAAAATTTCTCATTGTGCTAACTCTGAACTCAACCAAAAGTAACAAAAAAGGGCTTAAGGTATAAACAAAGAATAAATAATAATGTTACCAATGGTAATGATCCATATTGTTTTAGAGTCAAGAAAAGACCTAAAATTATAGAAATCAACCATGGAAAAGCAAATAAAAAGATATGCCATAACATCAACTGCTCAAACATCAATGGGTCAATAAACACAATCAAGTTGAATCTCAAAAATTAAGTTCTCACATACAAAACCCAGGTCAAATATAGAAGACTTTTTTAACTTTAGTCTAAACTTTAATATTTTTTGAATTCTTATCAACAAAAAAAATTAAAAAGTAAAAATTTAAGAAGGTAGTTTCGCTGCAACAAAATAAACTTCATTTCGATAAGAAAATTATAATTGAATCGCTGTACAAATTTAGAGTTCAAATAAACAATGCTAAATACATAGGATTTGTTATAATCTGCTCTAATATGTTTCTATCGTATAGAGTATTGGCAAGTATATGTTCGATTTTAAAGCAGATTAGAACAAACTATATAAACATTATAAGGTTTTACATGGTTGAAAGGAAACCCTAAGAAAAGCACCCACCACGGCACCATCCACAGAACTTGAAAATCCAAAGGGAAAAAAGAGTGGTTAGTAAAAACGAAACTACCTAAACAGATCTAGCTCTGTCGCAGAGGCAACGCGGCGCCTGTAGGACGGTGGCGACAGAGCGACAGCTGCGGTGGCATTAGGGTTGTGGCTTCATGACGATGGCGTAGTGATGGAACCATTGAGCTTTTTTGTAGATGTTTGGGGAGAGAAGAGCGTCGGGTTGAGAGAGAGGGAGGGGTGAGAGAAGGGCATGGAGAACACACATAGCTTTTTTGCAAAACAGATCGAGCTCTGTCGTAGAGGCAGTGCGGCGCCTATAAGACAGCGGCGACAGAGCAACTGTTGCGATGGCGTTAGGGTTGCGGCGGCCGGATGGAGGCTTGATGATGGAACCATTGAGCTTTTTTGTGGATGTCTGGGAAGAGAAGGGCGTGGGAGAAGGGATGTGCCGAGAGGCGATGTTTATTCGACGGTGTCAAAGAGAGTGTCAGAGGAGAAAGGCTCGTGAGCTCAATCTCATTGTTGGATGAGAGAGCGTGAGAGAGGCAGAGTAAAGAGTGCGTGAGAGAGAGAGAGGGAGCGTGTGAGAGAGGAGATAAGATCGAAGTTGTTAATTAAGGGAGAAAAGTGTCAACCATTGGATCAAAACATACCTGTCACATCAACCTAGGTATCTTGTTATATAGATGACATCTTACTCATTAGAAATGAGGTGGGGTATTATCTTCAGTTAAAGTATGGTTATCAAGATAGTTCGATATGAAAGACTTAGGAGAAGCTAGTCACATCATTGGGATCAAGCTTATGAGAGATAAAAAATAGAATATATTGGGCTTATCACAAGCCAATTATATCGACATCATCGTTGCTCATTTTAGCATGCAGGATTCCAAGAAAGGGTTTCTCCCTTTTAGGCATGGAATCATTCTATCCAAGGATCAGTGTTCTAAGACAACTGATGAGAAAGAGAAGATGAAGGAGGTTCCTTATACTTTGGCAGTGGAAAGCCTAATGTATGCTATGTTGTGCACTAGACCCGATATCTATTTTGCCGTTGGCATGATTAGCAAATATCATTCAAATCTAGGACAAGAGCATTGGATAGCGATAAAACATATAATCAAGTACCTGAAAAGGACTAGGGATTATATGTAGATTTATCAGGAGATAGTCTAGTACCTTTGGGGTACACAGACTCAGATTTCAAGTCAGATATGGATTCCTAGAAGTCTATCTCGGGATATATGTTTACCTTGGGAGGTAGAGCTATATGTTGAAGAAGTATCAAGCAGTCCTGCATTGCTGATTCCACCTTGGAGGCCGAGTACGTGGCAGCTTCTGAAGCAGCCAAGGAGGCTATTTGGCTCAGGAACTTCTTGCTGGATCTAGTTGTGGTGCCTTCAGTACAGTCGGTTATTACACTTTACTATGACAATAGCGGAGCGATTGCCAACTCAAAGGAACCAAGAGCCCATAAAAAAGGAAAGCACATTGAGCGTAAATATTACCTGATACGAGAAATTATACAGAGGATTGATGTTGTTGTGACCAAGATTACATCGGCGGATAACCTTGCAAATCCTTTTACAAAAATCGTATCGGCTAAAACTTTTGACAGCCATGTAGAGGGTATTGGAGTCAAATGTATGGAAGCATGGTTTTGAGTTTAAGTAGGAGATTATCAGGGTCGTATATTAAAAATCATATCTTATATTGTTTTTAGTATTTAATTTTATTCATTAATAAAATTATTTTTCTATTTTATGAGAATCTTAATGAGAAATGTATGCGGTTTCACTATTCATTTAATGTTATGCATGTGTATTTTTTATTCTGCACAGTATTTAACCTGGTGTGTAGAGTTCAGCTTACACACGGAAGACTAGATTATTGATTCTTACAGAATATAAGTTTTTGATTCACGGCTTAGATAAAATTGGACATATCGTTAGTACGGCTGTAGCGTAGAGTTTTAGTAAACTTGTCTAGGTTACAGAGAACAAATAACAACATCGCCTATTATTTCGACTCGCTAAGCTAGTTCACTTTGTGTGTAATGAATAGGACCGCGTTAGGGTAATCAATTTTATACTGACTATATAAATTAATTCACACCCAATGGTATTATGAGTGCTTATGCTTTTAATCCCAAAATAATTAATTATTTACGTATATTTAATATTCGTTATTTTGATTCATTGAAGTGTGTGATCTTTTATGGGTCTATAATCCCGGTGAGTCGGATAACGATATTAATTATATGGTGAATATTAATTATTGACGGAATCTACGTCCTGAAAGATCGAGATTGACGATATCCCCTTAAGAAAACTTATAAGTTTTAACCGAGCCAAACCCTGCAAGTGGATTTAATTATCCAGCAGTCAAATAAGTTAAGCAGAAGATTTTAAAGAATTTATTTAAGAAGCCGATTAAATCTAATTGTTAGTAATTTAATTTAATCGGTGGGTATCGAAAATCTTAACGTGGGGAGAATAAATAAGCATTTAATAACAGGATGTCGAATATTCGATTTTGAGAATATGGCTAGGAGTGCAATTATAATTTTTCATTGGAATGAATTATAATTAATATTTTTATGAAATTGCTTCTGGGATGAGGTGGGTTTTCATAATTACATTTGGAACCTAAGTCATATTTACTCCATAGGTCCCTGCTGTAGCCCCATATATATGTAGTTATGTAAATCCTAGCCCACACAATTAATTTCTAAAGTTAGGGTTTTCACGAATCCTACAGTTAGTTAGTCAGGGTTTTAAAAAACAAGAGGATCATAACCCACACTACGTCTTATCTCTTGCATTCGGGAATACAGTAGAAGACTTGAATCTGGAGTTTCAACTTAATGTCTACAACCACGAACGATTCTAGACTAAAAGTTGTTGCAGCAACCGAAATCAATCTTACCAGATTTCATAAGGTATAACTCTAATATAACTTTGGGAGTATATACTGGGTTTTATTTTGATCGTTTGACATCAAAAAATTTTAATCTAGAGCTAGTTTTGGCGTTTTCCCGTTCAATTTTTTTTTTTACTTAAATCATCTTTTCATCAATGAATCTTGGCAGTTTAGCCCAAATAGGAAGAGCTAGCCCGCCTGTCCGAAGGTCCCAAGCAAAAACGAACTAGAAGATAGATACAAAGAGCATATCAGCGCTAAAGCTAAAAAGAGAAATCTCCAAGAGATCCCCGAGGCCTGAAGCGGTCTATAATCTGTGCCACATCGAGAAAACCCGTCATGGGTAATGAGAGAAGCCTCATGTTTGGAATCACCACAAAGCTGCATCAACCTGTCCCTAGGACTTGAGAAAGGCGTAGGGACTTTGACCTCTTCTCGACCAAAAATCTCCAAAATGGCCGAAAAGTCCTCCACTATCAGACATAGCTCCTCGACACCAAAACGAAATACATATACCTCAGGGTCCCACAGCTGGGCTACTCTTCGCAGAAGATGCCAATTGACCCTCAGGGTTCGCAAAGAGAATAGCGTATTTAGACCAAAGTTGAGGAAGTTTTTGCGCTCAACCAGAGAAAAGTCGCGCTCATCTAAGCTAATAGAGAGTTGTTGTAAGAGTGGGCCATGAAGAATACAATGAAAGTGCAAGATATCCAGAATAGTGGGGTCTGGAACAGTTGCCCCCTTTTATAGATCTAGAAATGGAGGGAACCTACAGAATCAACTCAAAGTTTTGCGCCAAAAACATTTATCGCGGCCACCATCTTTTTCCCACGGTCGCCAATTTATTTCTTTACGGCCGCCATGTTTTCCTCCCAAATGCTACGGCCGTAATATCCAAAATTCTAGGCCGTGAACGTTTCTCCATAAACTTTTTGTTCGCCATCTTTAAAACCTATTGTCGCGAGTTCAAAACTCACAGTCGTAACTTTTTTATGCAAAAACTTGATAGCCTTTCCCTATTTTATCAACATATATGCCCAAATCATCGTCGACGACTGCTATGCTAGAATGGGACATGCTCGAGGAGGTTGGTGAGTTTGATTTGTGTATGAAGGAGACAGAGGAGGGTGCGACCTTATTTTTAGTGGTTTTGCGACCTACGTTGATTGCCCGTGTTCTAGAGGCTCAGTAGACAGATCAAGAAACTTAGATGTTTCGGGGTCATGTGGCCAGCAAAGGAGACACCAAGGGATGGGTTGTGAGGCCAGATTAGAGTTTGAGGTTTACTGGGAGAGTATTTGTGCCAGAATCGTGCCGCGATAATGTGTTAAGAGATTTCCATCGTTCTCATCTTGCAGTGCACCTATGACACCCCGTCTTTCGGGCACTTCGGGTCATACATAAGTATAATTAAGGAGAATATTCTAGCAATTCATTCATAGTTACATATAATAAGTACTACATCATTAAGAGTTCAGAACTGTTCAAAATACATAGCGATTACAGTTTTACAAAAGATTTAACAAAAAAATTATAATGAGCCCATGGAAACTGAACAAAAAGAATAAAAGGGTTGAACTTTAAATTCATCAACTTACATTGTCGGGGTCAGCTAGCTCCTGCTACTCACCTTGTTCTTTAAAACCTCCTTCTCCGTCGGGTGGGATTTCCTCAAAGAGTTCTTCCTCCTCACATCTGGCACGAATTCCATGAGCCAAAACCCAGAAGCAAACTCCTTAAACCTTCTAACTAAACTCACCACAAAATATTCAACAACGCATATCATATAACACCCAATATAATTTATAATCAAGGAGACAAACAAATTTAACAATTACGGCAAGGTAAGCATATATAAGAACAAGTATACAGGTGCATGATGCAAATGAATGTGATACAAATGCCTAACCCGACATATATCCAGGATCATAACATGAATTCCACGCCAAAAATTTCAGAGTAGACTTTGTGCGAATTTAATCACCAAATCTATCCTCGCCTCGTTGCGAATAGTAAACGCTTGGATTGGCATCATGCCTCAGCTGTTTTACTTAATTGCAACGGTGTGGGGGCGGGCCATTAACATCCTTATCCTCTGGCTAACCAAAATAATGCACAAAAATCCCACAATAAGGACCAGGGTCCTCGTTTGGCGTTTACCCAAAGTCAAAATTACCAACTTAGAATGCTAGTGACAAACTGATGGTCCCTACCCTATTTCTTGATAAACAATCTCCCAAATCATTTTTCAAAATTGGCAACCAATGATGCCCTAGGTTTAGAGCCACATAAGGAATGACTTTCACATAACCCAACCCACAATGACAGGTACAAAAGGGACTCCGATATGCCAAGATGCAAGTGTGGTAATGCTCATGGTGTGCAAAATGCGTCTCGTGTACAACAATTTAATGCATGCGGTGTGTACAAAGGGCAGGGACGTAGTCAATGCGAGCTGATGACTCGCGCTTACTAGGAATTCCTCGTTGAAGACCAACAATTGCAATGATATATCCCCATCACGATGAAATTTCAAAGATTATCCAGGCCTGTCGGCCAAGGCTATAAACTCGTTGAATACATCAGTGTAGCGCGCGTGCGGCCCAGAACATCTAAGGGCATC
>JAUMHN010024141.1:0-29793 GCA_032360265.1 Heliamphora ciliata | reverse complement strand
GAAAAATAAGCCCTTAATTTTTTCTGATCGTTTGAGTTCTTCTTTGATGAGAATTACTCACTCACTCAAAAGATGAATGGTGACTCACCCTTAGATATGATAAATAAAGTATTATAATAAATATCACTCACTCTCTTTAAAAAATAATTAGCAATAAATGAGGAGTAAAGAGATGAGAAACAAGAGCTAGGGTTATGAGTAATAAATGAGAACTTGAGAGATTTTGTCTTTGATTCAAGCAATACAACAGTAAATATAAGTCTCCAGTTGTTTAAATGTCTGAAGAGTAACTTCTTATATAGGCTCTTGAAGATCCACGACTGTTGGAGGTAGGTAAAAGCAATAAATGTCAAAAATTCAACCGTTGAACTCAGCTGCGTAATTTAAATTTCTGTCGTAGGTGTCGACACAAATGATTTTTGGTCGACACAAATCTTCTAGGGTTTGGTTATTTAAGTGATTCGGTCGACTCAAATCTTCATTGGTGTCGACACAAATTTCTGCATCCTTTTCTTCAACACAACGATATCAACACAAATACATTTGGTGCCGACTCTTTTTGTACTTTAGCTTCCCAAGAGGGTCTTCTTGTATCGACTCGAATTGCCTTTAGTGTCGACACTAAAAAGTGCAGGAACTCTCAGTAATTTTGTGTCGACTCATTTTAGCTTTGGTGTTGACTCAAAAATCTACTGGCAGTTTCGGTAGAATTGTGTCGACTCAGTTTTGTTTTGGTATCGACACGAAATTCTGCATATAGTCTCGGTTCTTTTGTGTCGACTTAAAATTTAATTTGTGTCGACTCAAATTAGAATACCTGAAATATCTTAGATAAAACATGTTAAGGTGTTGATTCAATTGTTCAAAGGTGTCAATACACTTGAAAGATTCAAGCAATCTTTGCTTTAAGGTGTTGACTCAAATATCAATTTGGGTTAACACAAAATATTTTTTAACAAGAATACTTAAGTGTCAATCCTTTTAAGAGATGAGTCATCTCATATGACTAAAGATGTCAACTTATTTGTCAATTAGTGTCAACACTACTTTTTGAAAATAATGAACAATATATTTTTAAATCAATTTTACTTGAAAAATGATTTATTTAAATCATCAAAATCTAAATAAAAAAACTCTTGAGCTAACAATCTCTCTTTTTTTGATGATTACAATATTTTCTAAAAAATATTTAAAAATATTTTTAAAAAGAATTCTCCCTTTATCATTATGTCTTTAACAAATTATGCAGTTAAATCAACATGGCATATAATGACAATAAAAGTCACAAGTTTACAAGAATTTGCAAATGAATTCAGAAGTATTCTGAATTCATTAAAATTGGGTATCAATTCAACATAAACTTAGGCATGCAATATAATCAAGAGATTCAACATATATAAATTTGTGTAAGCTCAATTTTTCCAAGATATATAATTATTTCAATACACAACACAACAGAAATAAGAGGCATAGAGCAAATATGATATTATACATAGCCATTAACAATTAGAAATGTTTGTGTTAGCCAATCACATCCATAAAAACACAAAAAAAGGAATGTATGTTTGTTAGATACAACTTCTCCTTCACATCAAAACAAGCAAACTACTGAAAAACTTCAAAAACTTCATATGTTCTTTTTCCTTTACTTTCCTTCACCCATTTTCTTCTTCCCTTTTAGAATCATCAAAATTTGCATAAGGGATTTTCCATGAATTCTCCAAATTTCTTCTTCTCCTCAAATTTCTTCTTTTTCACAGAAGCTTTCTCCTTGAAAGAATGTGCTCGTTCATTTTTCTTTTCTACTGCTGCCATGGCATAAAGAGTGGCAGCAAGGGCTAAGTTTGCTTTACGTTTCAGTCTTGCAGCTTTTATTTCCTTTGTCTCCTTGGGCTTGAATTATGTTACCCATGCTTACTTGAGCCACTAGAGATGTTCTTCGACTTTTTTGAAATTTTCTTAAACAGCAATCACCACGTCCTCAACATATTCCTTTCTGACTTGCTGGAGAATGGCGTTGTTTGTATAAACAATGGATACAATGCTGTCATTCATTGTGCAGCACAAAGATCTCCCAGTATCAGTAGCACACTCAACCTCTTTCCTTAAGGTATGGTTGGTTTTGTCTAGATGTTTGACTCTTTTAGAAAGGTCAAAGATGATGTGATAAAGTTCAAAAAAGTCATAGTCAACTTTTGCTTAAAAGTTTGTCAAGGAAAAAGATAAATCCTTGACAAGAGAGGTGATTTTAAAAAGAACAAGAGGAGGATTAGCAGAAGATGTAGATGCATGAGAAGGAGGAGGAATAGAAGAAGGACCAACATGATGTCGAGAGAATGTAGGTACGGGTGCATTTGGATCATAAGGAATAGGAAATAATGTTATGAGATGGAGGTGGAGGATGAGGAGTTTTAGTAGAGGATGGAGTATCAAGACGAGTTGTAGTTGAAACACCGTCAACATTAACAATTTACATATGCTTAAGAGTAGAACCACTATACAAATCATACTTAGAAAAAGCAATAACCTTTTCCTCAAATAGATCAACACTAAAATATTTGAAAACTTTTGTTAAAAACATCACATGAGGGAGAGAAGAATTTGATTTCCCATGTGATTGAATTATATCAGAGATGAAGAGGAAATTGAGATCAAAAGCTTTCTTCTCAAGAATGCACCACCTAACAAAAAAATATGCATATAGGTGACATCCTCAAATTTTCTCATTTGAGGTAGAAAAATATGGTTCACCATATGATGTAGGATTTTTATGGATGTATGCATGTTTTAATACTTTCGAGAGAACCATGTGTTGGTTGTTATTTTTCGTAGTTTCTTACTACGTTTTTAGTTGTTGGGTTTAATGGTTTACAAAACGAATTTTCAAATGGTTTCTGCTTCATATAAACTCTGGTGTTTCGAGGTAGATTTTGGAACGTCCTAAATTTCTTTTAAAACGAAAATATTTTTTTTATTCAAAATATGTATGTTGTTTTTAAAGGCTTGACTTATGGGCAATAACTGTAGTCTATTGACTATACTTTTAAATTAAATAAACTCTCAGTAGTGCGTTTTACAAAGGTTTTAGCCTCGTCTTGGCTTTATGATTTTTCATCCGTGGTGTTGGGCGGTTTTGGTGGTTGTTCTGTGCCTTTTTACGTGACCCGGAGTTTGGGGCGTGACACAAATTCACTTACAGAGTTTGGCCCGGTCAAAACTTATAAATTTTCTTAAGGGGGTATCGTCAATCCTAATCTTTCAGGACGTGAATTCTGTTAATAATTAATATTTGCCATGTAAAAAATATTGCTATCCAACTCATCAGAAATATAGACCCATATAAGATCGTACGCTCTAATGAATCAAAATAACGAATATTAAATATATACAAATCAATAATTATTTCAGGATTAAAAGGATAAGCACTATTTATAATAACATTATGGTGTGAATTAATTTATATAGTCAGTATAAAATTAATTATGCCAAATGTCCCGTTTAATACACACAAAAGTGCACTAGCATAGAGAGTCGGAATAATAAATGGCACTATTATCTATTTCCCGTAACCAAGACAGGCCTACTAAAACTCTGTGATACAGTCGTACCGATGGTATGCCTATTTTCATTTAAACTGTGAACATAAAACTCATATTTTATAAGAACCTAAAATCTGATCTTCTGTGTGCAAATTGTATTCTACACACCAGATTAAATATTATACAGAATATCGGATATCCATGCATAATATTAAAGAAATGATACAAATATATTACTCATAAAGATTCTCATAAAATAAAAAATTAATTTTATTAAAATAAAATTAAATACTAGAAACTTGATTTTCAGTATACCAATCCTAACATCTCTTTAGTGTTTTACATGACACATACAAATCTCTCTCAGGAACACCACGGATTTCATCAAGAATGCGAGGGATCAAATTAATCTTGACACCATTCACCCAAATTGTGATATTGTTATCAGGAATAGTGGAAATGTAGATGTGTGCGTAAAAGAGTTTTACGAGGGTTGGGTAGTGTGGGTCACGAGTTTGGAGAAGCCTTTTCCAACCCAGATCAGAAAACCAAGTATTAAAACTCATCTCAACAGAATTAGAATACCCAAAATCTATAAAGCGGCTCGGGATTACCTTTCAATTTGCGAAGGATTAAAAATACACACCCTGGTACTTGTTGGACTGGAGCATCAGTGCTTCAGCCATTCCAATAGCAGTCGCCAAATCTATCATCGTCGTTGGAGCCGGAGCCGGAGCCGTCGACGTCTTCTTCTTCTTTTGTGCCCTAGGGTTTGAGGATCCTTCGCAGTTGGTTCATTCACTTCCCTTACTCGTAGTTCGAGTGGTTATAGTGATCAAGGAAGTTGATCGAAGGAGGGAGGAGAGATGGAGTTGACACGATTTTTTGAATGGGAAAAAATCGCGGGAGACGAACGATTTTATAGAGAGAGAGAAAGAGAAACGATACGCCTGGTGGGGACCGGCGCCTGGTGAGGACCGACGCCTTTTAAATAGGCAAAAAGATTTGTGTCGACACAAATGGTGTTTGAGTCGAAACATTTCTTCACGAGTAGAGGGTGTCCAAAGACAGAATTTGTGTCGACATTTTTTCTGTGGAGTCGACACTTTTGGCTAATTGAGTTGACATGTTTAAGATTTAAGTCGACCCAAATTTACCGAGAGCATGAAGTCGAGATTGAGTCGACACTATATAGAGTTGGGTTGACACTTTTCCAGCAATATCTCTTCTATATAGCTTTGAGTCAACTCAAACATACATGTGTCGACACTTTTTCAAATAGGCTCGACACGTTTCACACATCAATATATAATATAAAAAGTATTGAAATGGATTTAAATGACATGGTTAGTATGGTATTTTAATCATCAATTAGGAGCACATAACATATCAAGTTCTCTTCTTATATATCGTATTCTTTCTTCACTTAATGGTTTAGTGAATATATTAACAAGTTGGTAATCTGTGCCTACGAATTCAAGTTCAATGTTACCCTTTTATATATGATCTCTAATAAAGTGATGTCTAATCTCAATGTGCTTTGTTCTAAAGTGTTGTATAGCGTTCTTGGATATGTTAATGGTACTAGTGTTATCACATTTGATAGGAATATAATCTAAGCAAAAATCATAGTTTTTTAGTTGTTGTTTCATTCAAATAACTTGTGCACAACAACTACCAGCTGCTATGTACTCAGCCACAGCTGTAGATAAGGCTACTGAGTTCTGTTTCTTACTAAATCATGAGATTAATGAGTGTCTTAGGAACTAACATGTTCGACTTGTACTCTTTCTATCTACTTTACGTCCGGCAAAGTCAGCATCAAAATATCTAAATAACTGAAAGACTATTTCTCTAGGATAAAATAATCTTAAGTTTTGTGTACCTAAGAGGTATCTAAAAATGCGCTTAACAGCGGCCATATGTGATTTTTTAGTATTAGACTGAAATCTAGCATATATGCAAATGCTAAACATTATATCTGGATGACTAGCAGTTAAGTATAGTAGAGATCCAATCATACCTCTATAACATTTTTTCTTTACTGCTTTACCGTTTTAATACTTGTAAAGCTTTGTTGTAGGACACAATGGGCTTTTCATATATTTTGTTTTTTGCATATTAAATCTCTTCAATAAATCTCTTGTGTACTTGACTTGATTGATGTAAATTTTTTTTTATTTGATTTGAAATCTAAGAAAGTAGTTGAGCTCACCCATCATACTCAACTAAAATCCTCCCTACATACACTTAGTAAAGTTCTTGCAAAGAGATTCATTAGTTGTGCTAAAAATAATATTATCTACATATATTTTGACAACTAGCATATCTTTTCCTTCATACTTAATAAAAAGAGTGGTATCAATTTTTTCTCTTGAAAATTCATTTTCAATCAAGAATTTGTTAAGTCTTTTATATTATGCTCTAGGTGCTTGTTTCAAATCATAGAGAGTCTTGATAAGTTTGTAAACAAGGTTTGAAAAATCAGGATTTTCAAATTCAAGAGGTTGTTTCACAAAAACTTTCTCCAAGATAAAACCATTTTAAAAGGCACTTTTGACATCCATTTAATAAAATTTAAAACTTTTAAAGTATGCAAAAGCAAGCAACATCCTAATGGCTTCAAGGCTAGCCACGGAGCAAAAATCTCATCAAAATCGATGCATTTTTCTTGATTATAACCTTAGGTCACAAATCGAGCTTTGTTCCTAAGAAGTACTCCATTCTCATCTATTTTGTTTTTAAAAATACATTTTGCACCGATGATGGAGTGTTTCTTAGGTCTAGGGACTAAAGTCTAAATTTTATTTTTTTAAATTGGTTTAGCTCTTCTTACATAGCCAAGATCTAAAACTCATCGTTTTTATCTTCCTCAAAATGATTTAGTTCAATCTGAAAAAAGTATGCTAAATTACCAAAAATATTATGTAGAGAGGATCGAGTTTTGAAACCTTAAGATGGATCACCAATGATCAAGTCTTTTAGATGACCATAAGCATACCTCCATTCCTTAAGCAAATCTTGATTTCCTTGATTTGAAGGTCCAGCAGTCTGTTGAACTTCATTTAGTTGAGAATTTGAAGCTTTCTCATGATTTGACTCTTCTTGATCTTTAATAAAGATATCTTCAATACCTTTTTCTATGTCAACCAAGTTATCTTTACAAAATTCATTTGAAAAATCAAGGTTACCTTTATCAAATACCATGTGTAGATTCTTCAATAACTATGGTCCTTTTATTGAAAATTCTATAGACTTTACTAGATATGGAATATTTCTTAAGAAAATACCTTCATTAGATTTTGCATCGAACTTGCTCAAAAGTTCATTATTATTATTTAAAACAAAGCACATGCACCCAAAGGCGCAAAAATAACTGATGTTAGATTTTTTTCCATTTCATAGCTTATATGGAATTTTCTTGAGAGAAGCTCGAATCATGGTACTGTTCACGATAAAAGAAGCAATGTTTACAGCATCGGCCCAAAGTATCTTGGTAGATTGTTTCCACAGAGCATGGTTCTAGTAATTTCTTCCAAAATCCTATTCCTTCTCTTAACAACTCCGTTTTGTTGAGGAGTTATAGGAGCAGAGAAGTTATTGTTAATACCATTTTTATCACAAAAGTTTTTAAAATCTTTATTTTCAAATTCTCTCCCATGATCATTTCAAATACTTGTGATTTGAAAAACCTTTTTGTTTTGAATTCTCCAAGACAGTTTTGCAAAAGAGGAAAAAGTTTCATCCTTATGAGCTAAGAAAAGCACCTAAATATATCTAGAGAAGTCATCAATAATAATAAAGGCATATCTCTTGCCTCCAAGGTTAAGAGTGTGAGACCCTGTACCGTTTCATTTTCATATTTATGCATATTTAGTGTTTTGTACATGTGTTGGTATTTTCGCCTTAATATGCTTATATGAGTTATGATGCATGTTTTGGTTAATCGGAGTATACGGGGTTGGTACCGGAGGCTGCGGGGAGTTACGGTGCAAATTTTAAAAATTCAAAAAAAAAAGATTTTTTGAAGGCCTATAAATATCTGGAGTTAGATATTTTCAAAATTTAACTCCTAAGTTTCCTCCATTTTCTCTCTGTTTTCTCTCTAACTTCTCGGGGGCCCGGGGCTTGATTTTTGATAAACCAACTGCTGATCCTTGGTATCGGCAACGTGGTCTGCGCATCCATCCGAACGGAGTTCGATTCCAACGATGCTCGAATTTGCACGTGGATCGAAATGTCGAGTTTTTGACCCAACAAGGTGGGATCTCAGATTCTACTACTGTATAAGGGTTGTATATGTAATCTTATACTGTTTCACCGTTTAAAAACGCATGAAATGTGATTTTATATTTTAGATCTAGTTTTAATTTAAAACTATTTTCTGGCATTTTTGGTGGATGAAAATATGGTTTGAGGGTTTCTTTTTCGAGGTGATGGCGTAAGGCTTGGGTGTGTTGATGTTTGAGAGTGTTTGATGAGTGTTTGATGGGCGTTTGGAGGTTTGATTTGAGTTTTGGAGGCAAAAACTAGTGAACCCGTAGCCAAAAAACAAAATCTGGGAAAGTTCAGTCAACTGAACCTTAAAGGTCAGTCGACTGATCCTTGCTTTGGTGAGTTTAGTCGACTGGACCAGGAGGGTCAGTAAACTAAAATTGCTTCTGTTTGGTTTCTACTTTTCCAGTGAGATTTTTAGTCGACTAGGGGCTTGGGCCAGTCGACTGGGGTCCTGTGTGGGCGGTTGGTGATGTTTTGGTGGTTCGGAGGTTGGGTGTTGGCTCTCCTCGTGTGGTTTGGTGGATGAAAAAGGAGTTTTTACAAAAACTTTTGCGAGAAACGTGTTTATTGGAGGTTTAGAGCTTACCCTGGGGGTTGAGGCTCGCTTTCTAAACGTTTTCATAAAATGTGTATGTTTTTACATAATTTGGTTTGATCTCCATGATTTCATGGATTAGATCTCATGCTTATACATGCATTGTATAACTATTTTTGGGAAAAATATTGTGAAAATGTTTTGATTTGATCTCCTGGTGAGGGGTGGATCTATGTACATGTATAATGTACCGATTTAAAAAATATTTTTAGAAGACTATCTAGATGTACCGGGATGACGTGTATGTGGCACGAGTTGCCCTCGGTGTAAGTCCGAAAACGTGCGCAGAGTAGGTACTCAGGTTCTTCGGGGTAGTTCGCGTAAACTGAGACGGATGGGTGCTCAGCTCCCTCGGGGTCGTAACCCGTAAATTGAGTAGTACGTTCATGGTGCTCCGTATAGAACTTGTGTGTATCTAGGCGATCCCACGATATCTGGGGGTTAAATACTGGACAGGAGTCTATAGTTGTGACCTCTATCCCTTGGTGATAGAGTCGGTACATAGGATCATACTCTTCTTTACCGCAATGGTACATTCCGCGAGGGAACGAAGTTTTTGATTACTATTTTTTCTTAACTGTGGTTGGGTATTTGCAACATTTGCATAACATGATTTTATGGATGAAAACAATGGGCTTTATGTTAATGAAACCGTTTTGGGAGAGACTTGCGTGGCCTGATGGGAAAATTTGAGGGTTTTGGATGGAAAACCTGTTTTGATTTTGTGGATGAGTTCGCTCCCACCATTTGATTACATATTCCTGCTTTACAGCTTATTATTTATTTTCTATTGGGCTTCGGCTCACCGGTGGAAATTTTCTATAAAACCATTTTCAGGTGATGATGTGGATGAGGAGTAGCATGGTGGTGCTCGTAGTGGCGGAAGACTTTTATAATTTTTCTTCCTTTTGGTATGCCTGTTCCTGAAGGCAGGCTTTGTAAGCCATAAGGCGATATATTGTACGCATGTTGAACTGTTGTCTTTCTGTTTATGAGAGATATCTTTGGTTGGGTTTTTATTTGTTTCAACAGGCGAATTTTAATGTAAGAAAACCTATATTTTCATATAAATTGGATGTTTGGTGGATTTTCACGTGACCCCGGATTTTGGAGCGTGACAAAGAGTACTTGTTAAACCAAACAAATCCATGTGCAATAGTTGTAAGGATCTAAAAGTTAAAATTTCATTTTTAGAATGAAAAGAGCTTCTGACTTATTTTTTCTTGTTAACATGCATCACACAATTTGTCTTTTTCAAATTTGATTTGCGGTAAACCAATCACCAATTCATTTTTAAAAAGTTTAGAAATCAAGTTCTTGTGTGCATGTTCAAGCCTTCTATGCCACAACCCATTATTATTACTCAAGGTGGCTAAGCACTTATTGTCATTTTTACAAAGGTCATTTAGATTGAAAGTGTAAATATTTTCATGCCTGACCTTCAAAAATAACATTGTTATTGAATGAGTCTTCAATAGCACACTTAGCATGATCGAAGATAACCTTGTGGCCTTTGTCACAAAATTGGCATATGCTAAGAAGGTTATGTTTCAAACTATCAACAAAAAAAATATTTTCAATAGAAGGAGAAGGAATTTTACTGATGCAATCAAGTTCTATGATTTTTTCTTTGCTATTGTCTTCGAATGTCACAAATCTACCATCTTTAGGTTTGAGGGATGCAAACATTGATTTGTCGCCTATCATGTATCTTGAGCAAGTGCTATCAAGATACCACATCCCCTCCTTGAATGAGAACATGAGACATACCTGCAAAGAAAATTAAGTTTTGATTTTTGGTACCAAACATTTCTTGGGTGCTTTTGAGTTAATTCCTTGAGGATGTGTTCCCTTATAAATCCCCAAACCTTCTTGATAGATAAATTAAAAGATTTTCTTTGTGAATAATGTGTAACGGTACGTCCATGCTCATAGCAATGACAGCAAATTGCATTTGAGTAATTAGAGGATGATTTGACAAAAATGTTGCTTAAGAACTTTTGCTTCTTCTTTGGTTGATATCCAATCCCGGCTTTGTCGAAAACACATTTTTGCGTATAAAGAAGTTTATCTAAGTTATTCTTTTCAAGAGTGAACTTATAAACAGTTTTTTTGTAAGATCTTCAATTTTTTAATTTAAATCCTTATTTTCATCTTTCAAAATGAAAATCTATTTTGATAAAGTAAGTTTTTCTTCTTTCAAGGTTTCAATTTCACATGAAGAGGAAATAACCAACTTTTTAAGAATAGAATTCATTGCACTCATTTTTTTTAATTCATCATGCAAATTTTCAAATGCATTTTGTAATTCTTTTAATGAGAAATGGTCATTTATTACCTCGTCGTCTTCCTTGGCTATGTGGCATAGATTTGCAATTTCATTTTTTTTCTTCCATCGTCGGAGCTATTATCATTGCTTTCACCCCATGCGGCTATCATAGCCTTCTTGAATCCTTTCTTGAATTGCTTCTTAAATTAAGAACATTCGGCCTTGATATGACAATTCATGAAAGTACATTAAAAATTTATATCTAAATTTATATTTTTTTAAATTAAAAATTTTATATCAAAAAATTTACGATGTATAAATTTATAAACCACTACACACTTGTCAAGCCATTAAGCACCAAGCTGCCACCTTAGGGACAACTGTCCCTCTCTTGCCTATAAATACTTTGCCCACACAAAATATTAGAAATCAACCGAGGTGAGTACAAAAATTAGAATAATAAGAGATTTAAAGCTTGAAACTTCTGATGAAGCTTTTGTGAAGTAGCATCAAAATTGGAGGGAGGAAGAAGCGCACCACCAGGCCCCACCACTAGCCACCACCGCCGTTGCTACGCCTATGTCACCCACCATTCGCCGTCGCCGCTGCTTCCTCCAGCAAAGCCACCGGTTTTATTTATTTATTTATTTATTTCCTCTCTCTCTCTCTCACTTGTTGGAGAAATATTACAACACAAGATACATGCTCGGTAATTCAAAAAATACATTTTTACTAACTTTCAAATATTACAATAAATCGAATTTATAGAAAACAAAATTGCAGAAATAACATGAACAGAATATGCAAATCGAGTCTTGCAAACGCAGTTTTCTTAAGAATAATTCACCACCTACCGAGGATAATGTATGTTTCTCCACCGGTGTCATTCTCTCAGGATAAAACGATTGACCCGAACGTTGGAATACCTCCAAGGATCGGCTACTCGAACGTACCTTGTCTGTCTTTCTCTCTCTCACTCTCACAGCTTTGAAATCCCAGAATTTGTCTCTCTTTTTAGTCTCACCTTTTCTAGTCTCTATCTTCTCTTGTGTTCTCAAAATATATAGTCATTCTCTCATAGGGGTTACACATACCAAATGAATGGTAATAAACCAAGAAATCAATCGGTCAATTGAATTCAGAAATCAATTTTGGCCTATTGATTTCATAATTCAATTTGGGGTTACAAAGAATTGAATTGCTAATGAATTCTGCTAATTGAATTCATATAGTCAATTGAATTCTATCTCTACCAGCCAATTGAATTCATATTGCCAACAATCCCCTCCATGAATGAAATTGGTAGGAGTACAAACTTAGATTACGAAGCTGACTGCAAGAGAGAGTACGAGACAACTAAAAGTACCCGCATAAGATAGGTAGCGGTTAGCCTTGAACCTTCCCTTGTGAGAACCTATCGAATTTACCAGCAAACAAGTAGACGGTACCGCCTTGAACTGTGTCTCTTTAGTAGTAAATCGAAACAATAGGCTTCACACAATGACTTTCACAACGAAGTTTTCGTTCTCACGGTTGTGTTTATTTTGGCCATGGAACACTCTTCCTGTTTCTGCAAGTATTTTCTCGAGAATTTTACCTTGTTAAATTCTCAAAGAAGCGGCCCCACTTTATGCTCACATAGATGATTTTATTCAATGGTATTTCTCTATACCATCCTGGCTCACCAATAAAAGTCATTAAAAGCTAATGCTTAACCTTCCAAATCACTGTTGCATCGTAGGAATAGGTAAGAGTTCTCAAACTCCACGGTGATTATCCTAGGTATACGCAATTAGGTTGTCCCATTGAACTTAGATCTTGGGATCTCCAATCAGCTAGGTTGGGATTTTTCCTTCACGATACCTTTTTATGTTGCAAGCTTTAATCCCATTCTCATCGATACTCTTTCAACTAACTCTCTGATTAACCCTTTGGTTAGCGGATCTGTAATATTGTCTTTTGACTTTACATGGTCAATTGTGAAAACTCCACTTGAGAGTAGTTTTCTAATACTATTATGTCTACGACGTATATGTCTAGACTTACCATTATACATATGACTCTGTACCATACCTATTACCGCTTGACTATCGCAATGGATACAAATAACTAGCACTTGTCTAGGCTATCTTGGAACATCTTCAAGAAATTACCGTAGCCATTCGGCTTCTTCAGTTGTTTTATCTAAAGAAATGAATTTTGATTCCATCATAGAACGTGCTATACACCTCTGTTTGGAAGATTTTCAAGATACCGCTGCACCACCAAGTAGAAATACATATCCACTTGTAGACTTTGAGTCTTTCGTGTCTGATATCCAGTTTACATCACAGTACCTTTCTAATACTGCTGGATATCTAGTGTAGTGCAGTCCCAGATCATAAGTATTTCTTAAATAGCGTAATAATCTAAATATCGCTTTCCAGTGATCATGTCCTGGATTACTAGTGTATCAATTCAGTCTACTTACTGAGTAAGCTATGTTAGGCCTTGTACAACTAATCAAGTACATTAGACTCCCAATGACCTGAGAATATTTCAATTGGGAGATACTTTTCCCTCCAATCTTGGATAAATGGATACTCATGTCCACCGGGGTCCTGGCGACTTTAGTGTCAAAATTGTTGAATTTTCTCATAATCTTATCAACATAATGAGTTTGAGACAACATAAGGCCATCCAATGTTCTGGTGATCTGTACACTCAGAATCACGTAAGCGAGACCCATATTCTTCATGTCAAACTTTCAATTCAACATATCTTTAGTAGATTAGATAACCTTGTCGTTGCTTCCCACAATGAGTATGTCATCAACGTAGAGATACAGGATGATATAATCTTCTTCAGTGTCTTTGACATATATACATTTGTCACATTCGTTGATTCGAAACCCATAAGACTGCCATTGTTTAGGAGCTTGCTTTAGACCATACAAAGATCCAACTAGCCTACAGACTTTTCTTTTAGGCCTAGAAAAACTCTCAGGTTATTCCATGTAGATTTGTTCATCTAAATCTCTATTTAGAAAAGCTAATTTTACATCTATCTGGTGTATCACTAGATTTTGTATGGCCGCAATAGCGGTTATCATACGAATTGAGGTTATCCAGGATACAGGAGAATAAGTATCAAAGTAATCTAGGCCTTACTTTTATCTGTATCCTTTGATCACAAGCCTAACTTTGTACTTATCTATTGATCCATTTGCTTTCTTCTTCCTCTTGAAGATATATTTGTAGCCCAAAGGCTTACTACCTTGTGGCAAATTCACTAGTTCCCACGTATGATTCTGCAGTATGGAATCAATCTCGTTTTTAATCATTTCTTTTCAAAACGAAGCCTCAGGACAGCTCACAGCTTTCTTGTACATACGAGGCTCATTTTCTGACAAGTAGGTTAGAAAATTTAGACCAAAGAGGTTGATTTCATAGCCTGTTTACTGCGTCTTGGCTCTATATCAACTTTTTTTTCTTGATTTCTACAGCTATCATTAACAGGACATAAAGTCCGTTTTACTAAATTGGACTATTTTATGGATCTATACAAAAATATGTATTTAAAGAACGACACATTTCTAGACTTCATGACTGTATTCTTGTGAATATCTGATATTACAGATTCATACACAAGAAATTGATAAGCACTGTTATTTTGAGTATAACTGATGAAAACACAATCAACGATTTTTGGACCTATCTTCTCGTTCTTAGGAGAAGGTATAGCTACATTCGCAAGACACCCCCATGTTCTTAAGTAATTATAGGTAGGCTTCCTACCCTTAAACAACTCATAAGGTGTTTTGTCATTCTTCTTACAAGGTACTAAATTAAGGATGTGATTAGCGGTGAGAACTGCTTCACCCACATGTTCTGAGGTAACCCAGAACTCACCAACATAGCATTCATCATATCCTTCAAGGTACGATTTTTGCGTTCAGCAGTCCCATTCTGCTCGAGTGAGTAAGGTGCAGTGGTTTGGTAGATAATTCCGTGCTCAGCACAGTATCCACTAAACGGTGATTCATATTCACCACATCGGTCACTTCTCAACACCTTAATCTTTTTGCTAAGTTGGTTGTCAACTTCATTCTTATACAAAATGAATTTGTCCAAAGTTTCTTTTTTTCTCTTTAGCAAGTATACATAGCAGTACTTTGTACTATTATCAATAAACATGATGAAGTACTTATTAGCACTAAGAGTTTGAACATATTTTAGATCACACACATCAGTGCAAATTAAATCCAATAGCTCGGTGCTTCTTTCAACAAAGTGAAATGAAGACCTAGTTAACTTAGTCTCTGTGGTGTTGGAATTTTATGGGTTATTTTGAAAAAAAGTTCAAAAATAAAGAATTCAAAAAATGTTTAAAAAAATATCTTTTAACACCTTGAAAACTAAATTTTAAAACTCATTTTATTGAAAATAGAGTCGCCACATAGTTTTTGAGAAAAACTAAGAAAAATAAAATTGCTTACTGATCTTTAAAACGTTAATTAGAGAAAGAGAGTTCGGGGGTTAGGGTACGAATCGGGAAAGATATTAGGCATCTCGTTCGTTCAACTATAAGGTTGACCTCTACTATTCATCATTGGTTCTTTAATAGAATTTCTCAAATACATGCAAATAAAGAAAATAGAGGTAAAGGGAGAACATCCAAAAATTAAATATGAAAAATACATAAGATATGCATATAGCACTCCAAAACACATAAATGTCAAAAGAAAAATCCTAAATCCTATGACATGCAATTTCTATCTAAAGTATACATGGAACATACCCACATGAAATTTCATTAAAATAATCTTAAACTGTCATGATTCAAATGAAAGAACAAAATAAGCTAAAGAATGCTAAAATTACCTAAACATAAATCGCTACAAAACATGTCAAACAATTATGAAATAAAATGATCAAACTCTAAACTAATATGTACAATATGTATGTTGTCAAATCATCTAAAAGGATATGCAAAGTATGTAAAAAGTCTTGTATTAAGAACTAACCAAAACAATAAAATCTAATAACAAATATTTTGTGCATTAATAAGCAAATAGTTGAAGTTTGAATTTGAAGAAGAAAGAAATAAAAGAAAGCTTACAAAAGATTAGTTAAGCGAAAAATAAAATATTTAAAAAAATGCTTATTTAAACAACTTAAAAAGACACTATTTTCATTTTATGTTTTTAAGCAAAGTAAAAAAAATATAGATATGAGGTAAACGAAAAAGTTCTAAAAACAAAGATTATACTACTATTTAAAAGAAAAATAAGAACTAACATAAAAGGGCTTTTTTGTGATTTTTAGATTTAATAAATAAAAGAAAGGCCAAGGAAAATAAGATAAATACTAAAAAAAAAGAAAAAAATCAAGCTATAGAAAATGAAACCTTTTTATGAAAATAAAGCCAATGATGAAAATGAGAGTAAAATGTTATGGAGAAAAATTATACTATTACTAAAAGAAAATAAAAGCTAACAAATGAAAATTAGATTAATTTTAGTGAAGGAACTTTTAAACTAACATTAAACAAAAAGCAAAGAAAATGTAATATTAGCATTAAAATAAATAAAATAAATAATAAAAGGAGATAAAATACCATTGAAAAGAAAAAGAAGAAAAAAAAAAACTAGAACATTAAACTAAGATTACAAGAAAGAAATGAAAAAGAAATGACTAATGCATTGAAAGAAAATTACATTAAGTTAAAAGAAATAAAACAAGAAAAAGAAAATAAAACTACATTATAAGAAAAAAAAAGAAAGTAAATGAAAAAGAAATTACATTACTATTAAATGAAAGTTAAGAACTAAAATAGAGCATTCAATTAATGGTATAAGAAATGAAAATAAAATGAAACACTAATAAACGAAAATTAGACTAATTAAAAGAAAATGAATGTAATTAATACTAGAACATTAAATTAAAAGAAAAATAAAAGAAACAAAGTGCTAATAAAGAAATAACTAAATTAACATTAAGAGAAAATTAGCAATTAAATTGGTACAATATTGACAATTACAACCATTTTCATGTAAGTATTTTGATTATAACAATTAACAACATAATCAAGTTGTAATTGTTAGAGATATATTAGCACAATTTTAATGAATTAATTGAATGTAATAAGGTGCTTAAAACGAAATAAAAATGAAATAGCCTATAAATGAAATTAACATTAAATAGCCTAACAACATTAAACAACAAACTACAAACTACATTGCATATATTAAATGAAATTGACTATACATGAAATTGAGGAACTTGAAAATGAATATTTACCCGATCACCCCAAGAGAAAGAAATGGAGTTTAGAAAAATCGGGGATCCAAATGAGGTACCTAGATTGCTAGGGAATCCTCAAGTAAGTGGAATGAGCTTCGATTGTCCAATCCTTGGGTGGTGATCCAAGCAAGGCTTTAAGGTAGACGTCGGAGGCTTGGTATTTCGACAGGATTTCGGCGTCGGGGCTCGGAATTGCTCGGCAATCAGGCAGAATTCCTCTCACAAAACCACTCTATAATTTTCTTCCTTTTTTAAAAACGTACTAGGGGTACGGTATTTATAGAATGTATCAGCCAATGAGATGCTGCCACGTTTAAGGGACACGTCAGGCCATTTAGAGTTAGCGGTTGCCACAATGCAAGTTGGCGGTCGCTATGTTTTTGAAAGGTTACACAAAGTTCTATGGCGGTCGCCGTACTTGGGCAACAAGTTTTGATGGTTCGTCAAAATTTCATTGGTTTGATGGTTTCGAGTTCAAATACCGAGCTTGGATCACTTCCCGAGGATTGTACCGAGGCACTATTCCACTTGTTTTTATCATTGGATTCACCTAAGATTGGGCGGGGTCAAATTGGGGTGTCTACAGTTACCCCTCGTTGATATAATTTGCGTAGCAACGTGTGACACAGGTTATATCAAACACCCAGAGACAATAACCATTTGATCGACCCGTCAATCTTAGGCCATAAACACACAAGCATGCATATGATTTTGGTCGTACTCAAATTTTTATCGAGCTGCCTACGTACCTCCTTTTTCTAGGGATCAGACCAGAACGAAGTTCACGGGGCAAAATGCGCTAGTCAGTTTAAGGTCATGATGAGGACTGGCGAGTCAGTTTAGGATCATGAGGAGGACCGAGTCAGTTTATGATCATGAGGATGATCGATGAGTCAATTTAAGGTCATAAGGATGACCGAGTCAGTTTAGGGTCATGAAGAGGAACGAGTCAGTTTAAAGTCACGAGGAGGACCGAGTCAGTTTAGGGTCATGAGGCAAACCGAGTCAGTTTAGAGTCATGAGCAGGACCGATAAGTTTGTTTAGGGTCATGAGAAGGACCGATGAGTCAGTTTAAGGTCGTGAGGAGGACCAATAAGTCAGTTTAGGGTCATGAGGAGTACCGATAAGTCAAACGTCGAACTAATAGGTAGTGGTAAGACCTAAAAATTCGAAACAAAAAGCGAGAATAATTACGGCTTAGAAAATTTATCGGGAAGAAAATCATAAATTAATAGGTCGAGTTAGACCTAAAAATTCGAGATGAGACATGGGATAAAAATAATTTAAAAGCCAAATCACGGCTTAAAAATTAACTTTATCTGGAGTAGAAAATATCTCACACAAAATTTTCTCGAAGTAAAAACTCAAAGAGTCGTTTTTTAGAAACAAAACATGCACACAAAATGAACGTCAAAATTTTATGTTTTCTGAAAATTATTTTTGCTAAAGAAAATAATTTAATGAATAAAATAAACGTATAATAGTAATAATAATAATAAAAAAAAACACTCATTAAAAAAATGCCCAAACAGCCTCTGAGAACCCTAAAACGTCATAATGGCGAACTGATATGGGGCCGCCAACTTTGGAGTTGGCGGTCGCCGTGATGGGATTGACGTGACAGTTGACAAGTCAGCGGGCGCTAGGACGGAACCTCTCTGACATGGCGGCTGCCGGGTAAGAACCCCTACGACATGGCGGGCGCCATGTGTCGTTTGGACAACCTGGCGGTCGCTCACTCTAGAAGTGGCGACTGCCATCTTGAGACGCGTACCAAGCTTTTTAAGGAGCGCGAGCTAGCTCATTTGCTCATATCTCTTTCTCTCTCTAGCCTCTCGTTCTCTCTCAGACTCTCTCTCATTTCTCCTCAGATTTCCCTTGCTCTCCAATCTTTCGTGCCTCTTTGCTTCCACTTTCGTACGATGTTTACCCGTTTGTTTGTGATCTCATTCCTCTTCATGGCGTGCTAGGGCCAGGGAGATGAGGATTTAGGAGAACGACAGGGCCCCTTCGCTACTGGGAGCTCCTCTATGGGTGTCCTTCCTACCAGTGGGGTCACTTCTACGCAACCCACTGCTGCGATGGACGCCCTCGTGATTGTGGAGGAGCGTGCTTCTCATCGTGTTGCTGAGGAGGAGACACGAGCTGCTGCTGAGGCACAAGCAGCTGCGGATGCTGTTGCTGAGGCCACAATGGCTGACTTTTTGGATCCTGACGTGGGAGAGGGCCATCCGGCGCTCTTTAACCCTCATACATACGCTTCACTGCCTCATCGCGTAGTTCTGTGTGCGATGAGACGCTACGAGCCTCCAGATGATGTTGTTGCTTTCGACCTTCTTCTGCTGGAGCCTGACCATCATATGTCTCATCGGCGTCCATCGGTAAGTTTTCCAAACTTGCTGTTTAAATACCTAAACATGTTGTATGGTATGACAAACGTAGACGCATGCCTAGAATCCCCTCAGATGTGTCGTGATATGATGATGATGATGATGATGATGATATGAATGATGATTTATTTTGATGAATGATTTTGGTGATGTGGATGATGATTGGAATTTTGAACTTAGTTTAGGTACCTATGCAAAGAAGATTAAAATAGTAGGGACACTTAGGTTTGGACAAACACAGAAAGGGGCAATTATTTTTAGAGTAAAAAGACTTGAATTATTTTTTTAATTTTAGGAAAACATAAGAATATTAAGGGAGAAATTTTGTTTTCTATTTTTTTGGGGCAAATTTTCAAAAATTGTAGATTTTTAGAGAGAATTTTGTCAAAAATTCTAAAATTTGGGGCAAAATTATTATTATTTATTATTATTATTTTTTTCTTTTTTTTTCAGACTCTAGAAATTTGAGATTGGGGGTAAATTTTTAAAAATTCCTAAAAAAATTTGCGGCAATTTTGTCAAAATTTTAAAATTTTGGACAAATTTTTCACAACCTCTAGAAATTTAAAGGATATTTTTTGAAAATCTAGAAAATTAGACGAACTTTTAGGAAGATTTTTGTAGAAAATCCTAAAAAATCTTAGAAATTTGAAGAAAATTCTGAAAACTTTTAGAAAATCCTGAAAAATTTAGCAAATTGAAAAAGTTTTTTTTTTTGTTAAATCCTAAAAAAAATTTGGAAAACATTTTTTAGACAACTCTGAAAATTCTAAAAATTTGAGAAAAATTTTAAAAAAATCCTATAATTTTGAGAAAAATGTTTAGAAAATACTAGAAAATTTTGAAATTTTTTAAAAAATCCCAGAAATTTGAGAAAAAGTTTTAAGACAATGTTAGAATTTTGAGGAAAATGTTTAGAAAATACTAGAAAATTTTAAAAAATTTTAAAAAATTTCAAAAATTTGAGAAAATTTTTTAAGACAGTTAGAAAATCCTAAAAATTTTAATAAGATTTTTTTTTTTGGAAAGAAAGGTTGACATAAAATGATAAATTTTCGCCTGATGCACCAAGACTTAGGATTACCAGGATATGTAGAAATCACTAACCTACTGTTAGGGGACCTAGCTTTCTAGGGCTTGAAAAGAACTGAAGGACCGTCACTTAGGGTTTGAATGATTTGATTGATTTATTAGGGTTATCCGCTGCATGTGTCATGTGTTTGATCCGCTCTTTATGTATCCTTTGTTTCTCCCTTCTTTACAGGCTGGTCATTATGTTCGAGGTTTGGGGGTTCTGCCTTCGGAGAGGTGTTGGAGTGGTATGATGCCCTCCCTACTCCTAGCCGGGCTTATATTGATGCCTCCGGCTTTGCTCGCTTCATACCCTTATTGGGTAGGACGAGCAATGGCAGGGTCTGGCTGACGGCCCTGACGGAGCGGTGGTGGGATACCACCAATACCTTCCACTTCACCACATTTGAGGCTACTTTGACGCATCTGGACTTCGCGCTGATCACTGGTATCTGGGTGGGCGGTGCCCCTGTTCCATTTGATCCCACCATTGCGTAGTCTACTGATGCCCTGATGCACTTCCTTAGGACCATTCCAGCGCAGATGGACAGAGATCGGGTCTGATATACCTGGTTTTTCAATCGTTTTCGACACTTCCAGTGCACCTAGCCCTGCCATTATGAGTGGGTCGCCCGGTGTTTTCTTATGTATATGTTCAGTACCTTCTTGTTTTCGAACAAGGAGAACACCGTTCATTTACATTACTTGGGCGGCCTGGCTCGTCTTGACTGGGTTGCTTCGTACGACTGGGGTGGTGCTACTCTAGCTACTCTCAACAGCTTCATGCGAACCTTGACCCTGTTCCCCAAGGAGCTCAGCATCGGGGGATACTGGAGGGTCTGGGAGGTATGATTTAGTTTCTACAGTTCTTGATCTATTTCTGTTATCTGTTATTTCTGCTTGCTGACATCTTCTTCTTTGCAGTTATGGACTTATGAGTTCCTCGGGCTTCATATCCCCGCGAACTCTGCTGCAGACCCTCTGGTTATTCCCCGTGCAGCCCGGTGGTCCCAAGGGCTGAAGGGGAAGAAGGCTGGAGGGAAGGACCTTGACCGATTCTGGGTGTCTTTGGACCAGTTGACCCATGACCAGGTATCTTTTCTTACCATTCAATACACTGCTTTCTATATTATACTACTTACTGCGTTGTTCACTGTACTGTACCGCACAGTTCTTCATTTTGTTCACTGTACTGCACTGCACTGCACTGGGCACTGATTACTGCACATTGTTCATCATACTGTATGTCTTAGTGTTCTTTGCATTGTACTGTACTTTGAACTGTCGCAGGTCCACTGGGATGTCTGGAAAGGGGTAGAGGATCGGGCCGGCGCGGATCTGATGCGTTGCCGCGACGTTGCTGCGAGGCGTATCCTTCTGGAGGGCCCATTTGGGCGGGAGTACTATTTGGGAGAGCGAGTGATTCGCCAGTCGCTCGACCTAGATCACTTTAAGATCCCGGTGGTTCCTCCGGCCTCTATGCGCCGGACTGAGGATCTGAGCCCAGTTGACCTGTTGCTGGAGACAGTAGGGACCTGGGCTATGGAGTTGTTCGTAGCGGAGGGAGATATACGGCCTAGGCCCGGGCTCATTTGATGGGACTACTAGGACCCGGCCCGGTTGCCCCAAGAGGTAGGAGGCGAGGACAGACACCAGAGGCTGCTAATATTGGTGCTACTGGTGCCGTTGTTGGAGCTGCTAGTGCTGCTAGAGATGCTGCTAGAGCTGGGGCTGGAGCTGGGGCTAGGGCTGTTGAGGTACCTTGGATGGTGTCATCCTTCATTGCTGGGTATCCTTTTGATATCCCTGTCCCGGTTCCTCCAACCCTGGAGTTCTGGCCAGAGCACTCCCAGGTTTGACTCTTTTCTCACTATTTCCTTTTCGTCTTTCTTTATTCGTAGGCTGCTCAGTTCTGTTTTACTTCTTGACAGACGGATCAAGTTTGGCTGGATCACCTCATGCTAGTGGTGAGCGGTCTGCGGACCCTTGTCCTCCAATAGGATGCAGCCTTACGTGCAGCTGGGGTTCCATTCGTTCCCTTGCCAGTGAGTATCCCATCCTGTGCCTTGTTGTATTATTCTGTACTTTATTCTTATTCCTATTTCTCTTTTCAGGCACCGGTAGCTGCTGCCGGTGTAGTACCGCCACCGGCCCCTACTCAGCCTCCTGTCCCAGTTCCGACACGCGGTCGTGGGTCCTGCACTTCTTCCTTGGCTCGCTCCCGAGGATTTGCATCTACTGCCTGGAGCCGTTCCAGAGTTGTCTCCTCCTCCTTTGGCAGTGATGACGACGATGATTTTGACAGACTTTTCGAGGACGACAGCTTGGAAGAGACCGGTCCTTCTCACCGAGTCCGCCCAAGGCATACATGAGAGAGAGAGAGAGAGCCCCCCCTTTTCTGATACATTTTATTTTAATGGGCCTGCGTGCCCCTGTTTACCATTTTATTGGGCCTGGGTGCCCCCGTTATACTTTGATACATTCTGCTACTTTTTGATGCATTTTGGGCTCTTCGTGCCATTTATTGCCTTATATTCATTTGCTTGTATGGTTCTCTTACTACTTAATCTGTCATGGATGCACAGATCAAATGCCCCAATTCATATAGATCACACAAGTTGCAAACTAACACACACCCACCGTGCTCAAACATGGTGGTCGCCATAATGCAACATGGTGGTCGCCACATTCCAAAAAGTTCACCTGGCGGTCGCCCGTTTGAACATGGCGGTCACCTGGTCAAAGGGCTGATGTCACTGTACTATGCTTTTTGGAGTTGGCGGTCGCCACTTTGAGCGTGCCTTTTGCCGAAATTCTGATTTTTCGCCCTTCCTAGCCTTATAAATACAATTCTGAAGGCCCCATCTGCTGTTATTCCGACCTAGATGGCTTCTCCTTTTTCTCTATGGATTGAAGCATTTTTTCACATTGAACGTTTGAACTTCGCCCCTTTTGGCTTGAACGCTCTTTTCTCACTGAGGACCGTGGAGGTTAACAGTCCCTTATGGTCTGCTGCTGCTCAACTGTGGGATCCGCAGCCTCACATCTTTCGATTTGGCCTTGAAGAACTCTGCCCCACTATAGAGGAATTTGCTGCCATCCTGGACTTGACTCCACAGTGTTTCGTTATCGTTCCCACCCCCTTTTTCTCGGTTCGGCAGCAGGCGATGCAACTCTGCGGTCTGTCTAAGATGGAGTCTTCTCTTTAGACCTCGGGTGATTGCCTTGACATTCTCTAGATCATTGACAGATTCGGTCCCACCGGCGACCTCAGTGACCTTGGTTTTCAGCTACGGCGACGCTACGCGCTTTGCTTCTGCTTTCTAACCCAACATCTCCTTGTCCCTCCTGATGGGCGGGTTAGTTGTCCCCTGGTTGACATTGCAGGCCAAATGTGGACGGGGAAGGACTTTGTGCCGCTTGTTTTAGCCGAGACACTGCTGGGCTTAGACGCTTTTCATCGTGGTGAGACCACCCCCTTCGCTGGCAGCTCCTTACTTCTTCAGGTAACCCCAACCTCTTTCTATGTTTCAAGTCTACTGTCATACTGCAAAGCCTTTCTACTGTCATACTGCAAAGTCTACTTTCGGTCCCACCGGCGACCTCAGTGACCTTGGTTTTCAGCTACGGCGACGCTACGCGCTTTGCTTCTGCTTTCTAACCCAACATCTCCTTGTCCCTCCTGATGGGCGGGTTAGTTGTCCCCTGGTTGACATTGCAGGCCAAATGTGGACGGGGAAGGACTTTGTGCCGCTTGTTTTAGCCGAGACACTGCTGGGCTTAGACGCTTTTCATCGTGGTGAGACCACCCCCTTCGCTGGCAGCTCCTTACTTCTTCAGGTAACCCCAACCTCTTTCTATGTTTCAAGTCTACTGTCATACTGCAAAGCCTTTCTCTTACTGTTCTAACTCTTGGTACAGATGTGGCTGATAGAGAAGGTGAACCTTGTACAGAAGCCCCCCACTGACAGGTGCAATACCGCGGCTTTCCTTTACCGCCAGAATTATCGGATATGCAACACCGAGGCATCTTGGTGACAGTATCTTTCTTCTTTGACTGGCCCAGACATTACCTAGCAGTGCCCCAGGTGGCGTATTCCATCTATGACTCTGACCACTATGGATCACCCTGGTGTTCTGCTAATTGGTCTACGTTAGACTACCTTCTATTACCCCCATCAGATCATGCGGCAGTTCGGTCGTAATTAGTTCATCTTCTCCAGCATTTGAGGCTATCTGTTCTCATCCATACCATGTGCCCCGTTTCTATCATCATACGAGGATGCCTGGCCATCTCGCCCATTGATAGAGATGCATGAGTTGCAGTGTCCCGATCTTTTCACTGAATACAAGACATGGCTGATGCAGGATTGGGAGAAGAAAGATAAAGAAGAAGAAAAACAAGTAGCAAAAAGAAGGTGAACTTGAGACCTCTCGCTTTGTTTTGAAAATTTCATAATTTTCCCTTATTTTGTTGGTAGAGTTTGGGACTTCTGTGCCCCTCTTTTTATTCAAAACTTTGTAATTGTGATCGAAGTAATTACAAACTCCCACTTTTTGTTTAAGATGGTTTAAATTTATCCAAAATTTTAATGACTTTATTATCAAAATTCAGAAATTAATTTGCATTGGTCTTACTTAGATTCAAAATAGTTAAAGACAAAGAATGTAGCCGAACTTCTTTAAAAGAAGCTGCCTACGTATCCCGAAAGATGGAATCAGGTCATAACGTAGTTCGGGCTCGATTTTCGCTCGAGTGTTGATACTCTCCTTTTGTGATGTCCTAATTTTTGCTAAGATCGCCCTTTCGGGTTTTTGGCCTTCCGGGCTGCTCTAACTTTTGCTTGAGTTACCTTTTCGATTTTCAACTCAGCGAGTTTTTTTTTTCTTTTCATTTTTACCTCAAGGATAGTACTTTTTGAGCTAATCGAGATTAACTGGAGTGGAGAACACATTGCCATCCAGATCCATAATAATGACTGCACCACCAGTTATGATGGTTTTGATCAGAAACAGTCCGGACCAGTTTGGTTTGAACTTGCCTCTCGGGTCGAAGATGGGAGCTATGATTTCTTTGAAAACCAAATCTCCTTCCCTAAGGTCCCGAGTCCTGACCTTCTTATTGAATACCCGAGCTATCCCCTTTGATAACCTTGTATATGAAACAGAGCCTGCAGCATTCTTTCGTCAAACAAGAGCAACTCTTGCATCCGGTTCCTCTACCATTCTGCTTCTGAGATATTGGCCTCGGCCACTACTCTTAGTGTAGGAATTTTCACCTCGATGGGAAGTACGGCTTCCATCCCATACACTAGAGAGTATGGCGTTGTTCCTATTGAAGTTTGAATTGACGTTCCGTATCCCCAGAGTGCAAATGATAGATGTTCCGACCAATCTTTGTGTAATTTGATTGTCTTTTGTAGAATTTTCTTGATATTCTTGTTTGCTGCCACGACTGCCCCATTGATCTGCGACCGATATGGCGAGGATTTGTGAGCCACTATCCGGTATTTTTCGAAAAGATCCAAGACCTCTCCTTGAAAATGTGAGCCATTATCTGATATGACCTCATGGGGAACTCCGTACCGGCAAATGATATTTTGCTTGATGAACTTAGCGACATGAGAGGCTTTCAATACTGAGTAAGAAGCTGCTTCCACCCACTTGGTGAAATAGTCGATGGCCACTAAGAAAAATGCATGTCCATTGGATGACTTCTGCATTACTCTGCCAATCACATCAATGCCCCATAATGAGAACGGTCATGGTGACGTCAGGTTGTACAACTGAGACGGGGGAACATGCATAAGATTGGCGTGAATCTGACACATGACACCTCCTCACAAACTGGATGCAATCTGTCTCCATTGTCATCCAAAAGTATCATTGTCGTAGGATTTTCTTGGCTACATATTTCCACTCATGTGTGGCTCACAGACCCCTGCATGTATCTCTTTCATTAACTCTTGACCTTCTTCTGCGTTTACGCACAGCTTATTGACCCGAGAATGTCCTCGTTTGTACAGTCTACCACTGCAAATGACAAACTGCGCAGATAGTCGTCGTATTGCCCTTTTGTCCTTTTTGCTGGCAAATTTGGGATATTCTCATTTTTCTATGAAGTTTTAAATGTCAAAGTACCATGGAAGCCCGGCAGTGCTTTCTTCAATAGCAGCCGTCATCTCATATGCCGGCTTTCTCTTCTGCTCAATTATCAGAGGCCTCATCCGGACTCCAGATGGTATGTCAATCATGGACGCTAGGGTGACCAGTGTATTGGTGAACTTGTTCTGCAGTCTTGGTACATGGGTGAAGATTACCGATTCAAAGCACGGTATCAACTTTTCTAGTTCTTGATGATAGAGAATCACTGTTAAGTCCCTAACTTTCTATTCTCCTCTTGCTTGTGAAACTACTAGTGCTGAGTCTCCGATGGCTTCCAGCTTCTTTGCTTCTAGTTCTAAGGCTGCCTTCAATCCTGCTAAACATGCTTCATACTTAGCCTGATTGTTGGTGACTTCAAAATTGAGTTTTAGAGACAACGGGACATGTGATTCATCGGGAGTGGCAAGAAGGACTCCTATTCTATAGCCATATTGATTGGATGCACCATTAAAATATGGAGTCCACTTGTCATTCCCAATTTTCATCAGTTGTTCATCGAGAAACTGGAACTCTGTATCTTCATCTCCTTCAACTGATTGATCGGCCAGAAATTCTTCCACTACTCTGCCTTTGACTGACTTTCGGGTAACATATTGGAGATCAAACTCTGATAATAACAACAACCATCGGGCTTGCCTTCCAGTCAGTGCCGGCTTTTTGAACAGATACTTCAATGGGTCCATCCGAGAGATGATGTTTACTGTGAAAGACAGCATGTAGTGCCTTAATTTTTGGGAAGCCCAAACCAAGACGCAACATGTCTTTTCCAGCGGTGTGTATTGTATTTCCAACCTGGTCATCTTCTTGCTTAAGTAGTAGACGGCCTTTTCAGTTCCAGTTTCTCCTTCTTGTGCTAGCATTCATCCCATAGCTGAGTCAGTCACTGACAAGTAAAGAATCAATGGCCTGTCAGGTTCGGGAGGAGCTAGAACAGGTGAATTTTGTAGGTACTGTCGTACGGCATCAAATGCGTCTTGGCATTTCTGATCCCACTCAAACTTGACTCCCTTCAGCAGGCGGAAGAGCGGCTCACAGGTAGTTCATCTTTACGATGAACCGACTGATAAACTGGATTCTTCCCAGAAAGCCCCTAACTTCCCGCTTGGTCTTTGGAGGAGGTATTTCCAAAATTTCTTTGATCTTCGAAGGGTCGACTTTAATGCCTCGTCGAGTGATCATGAATCCAAGCATTTTTTCAGCAGTGACTACAAATGCACACTTCTGCGGGTTGAGCCGCATCTTGTATTTTCAGATCATTTCAAAGAACTTTTGTAGTGCTGTGATGTGGCCATCCCGATCCTTGGATTTGACTATCATATCATCCACATACACCTCGACCTCCTTATGTATCATGTCATATAGTAGAGTAGTGGCAGCCCTTTGATAGGTTGCCACTGCATTCTTTAGACCGAATGGAATCACACGGTAACAGTAGGTCCCCCAGGGTGTGGTGAACGTCGTCTTTTCTCTGTCCTCGGGATCCATTAAAATTTGGTTGTATCTGGAGAAACCATCCATGAATGATAGTAAGGCATGCCCTGCTGTGCTGTCTACTAAGACGTTGATATGCGGTAGTGGAAAGTCGTCCTTTGGGCTGGCCTTGTTGAGATCCAAAAAATCCACGCAGACTTGGATACGACCGTCCTTCTTCAGCACTGGCACTATATTGGCTACCCATTTTGGATACTCGGTTACCATTAGGAATCCAGCGTTGATTTATTTGGCAACCTTTTCTTTGATCTTCAAAGCCCATTCTGGCCAGATTCGCCTTAATTTTTGTTTGACCAATTTAGCATCGGGGTATAGAGGGATATGGTGCTGGACAATGACAGGATCAATTCTGGGCATATCCTCGTAAGACCATGCAAATATATCTTTGAATTCTTTTAATAAAGTTATTAGTTGTTCTTGTTCAACTGAGGATAAAAAAGAACCGATTTGAACATTTTGCGGGTTGATTTCATTATCCAGATTTATTAACAAAGTTTTTTCAATTAATGATTGGGCACGCATTTCTTCTTCTCTTTTTATTAAAAGTTTTATTTCTTCGGAGATATTCTAGTTGAATTCAAAATCGTCAAAAAGTGTATGAAATAAATCAAACAAAGCAGAGTAATCGAAAATCTTGTTCATTTCATTAAGAATAGAGGGGATTACAAACTCGATGGAAAAAGCATGGAGAGGAGCACCAACAGATGTGTCCTCGACTACAGACTCTGACTCAAACTCGGACTCAGGATAGATGATCTGCTCGTTACAAGACTCGATGGTCCAATTCTTCACCTCTTTCATAGCCGCATCGACGATGAGCTTAGTATAGTCTGCTGGTGTGCTGAAACCCATCATGAAACAATCCTGATCAGTTATCTACAGATGAGCCATCTTTTCATTAAACAGCATTCCTATGTCGGTACCATCGAGTTTTTCAGCCTAGTCTTCTTCCCGGACTTTCTTTTCTTCCTTCTCTCTTTCCATTGTTTCTTCATCGATCCATAGCTCTGGAAAGCCACAAAACAGGAAATCTTCCCCTTCCTTGACGAAGTATCCGTTGAGCGTCCCAGAATAATTGGCCATTTGTCCCCTTCTTGGCCCTTCCAGATCGTCTTCCGTTGGCTCATACCCAAGACCAAAACGGTGCGAAGTTGGCAATACCTGAATGGGTTCTGGGATTCCCTGTAGTTTACGTCCCAATCCCTTGCCTAGGAAGAAGGACATTTCCCTCATCATGATTAAAGCTCGTGGGTTGACATACCTTTCTTCTTCATTCATCAGCATCTAAACAGCCTGTGTTTCATTCAACTGAAAACCACTGAGCAACACATCATCTTCACTATGCTGAACTTCTAGTAGAGTTGTGCTCTCTCCTCCTTTCGGAGGGTGAATACTGTCCTCTCCATGAATGGTCAGGACTGCCCCGTTCTTTATCAATTTTAGTTTTTAGTGAAGGGTAGATGGTACCGCCTGGACACTTGGGTCATATAGCCACGGCCTGCCCAGCAGTAGGTTGAAGGAGGCCGGCACATCCGACACATGAAACTCAACCGATGTCTCTAGAGGTCCTATTGAAATGGCGAACGACACAAGTCCTAGTACGTCCCTTCTTATGTTGTCATAGGCTGGTATCCCTTGATTGCAGGGAGTGAACTGGTCTGGCCTCATCCCTAAACACACGGCCGTCCTCAATGGGCAAACGTTCAAGGC
>JAUMHN010024036.1:0-29796 GCA_032360265.1 Heliamphora ciliata | reverse complement strand
TTTACGACAGCGTTTTGAAATACTTACACATAGATTTAATTTCTGATATTTTATCACCAATTAGATAAAAATATTTTCTTTAACTTTCAGGTTTATCACTAAGGTCAATTCCTAAAGTAAATAGGTCATTGATTTTATTTTAGTAAAAACGGTTCAGCAATTTACAGAGAAAAATGTAAGAGTTGAGCCTCTGTTGGCCACTGCTTTAGGGCATAAATTCAAGGGATATGGCTCTGATTTTTGGTGAGCTTCTAGTTTAAGATATCCCATACAAGTTTCATGTTTTGAGCTAGGACAAGTTATTTGCAAAAGGTTTGAGATTTTGGTCAATTTATAAAGAGGGTTCAGTCAGCCTAAAAAGGGTCTGCAGAGTGTGTTTTTAACACAAAATGTTTAAAACCTTTGGGGTATCATCCAAGGGTATTTTGGGCTGATTTTTTTTCTGAGTAACTAGTTTAATATGTTAGCTACATATTTCATGTTTACCACTTATGGATTTGGATTCTAAAAAGTTAGGTTTTAGGTCTCACAAAAATGTGTGACAGAGAGGTCTGTCAATCACTAAACCTCAACAGTGATTTTGGAAAGTGTTTTGACCCATCAATACTTCATATTTTTAGCTCATTTTTGGTGTACAGAAATATAAATGCGTCCTCTACAAGGTTTCTATTTTGACCTATGCTCGGTTCTCATTGTAACTTAAGGTTTTTAGGTCTACAACTCAAAGTGGTCAAGATCTGACACTCTTTGGGAAAAATGAGATATCTGGAGTTCTACCCAACAAAATCACTTCAAACAAATTTTTTAGGAAGGATAACTCAAAAATCTAGATCTGGACACAAAAATAACTTTAAGACCATTTTTCTACATTTAGTTATGATTATTTAAAGTCGGTGACAGAAAATGAATAAGTCCATAAAATCAGGTTACTTAGGGTTTTGGTTGCTTAGCTTGTGTAGTGTGCATTCTTGATGTGTTTTCTTTGCATGTATGTCTTAAACTCATATAAATCAAAACTCCAGAATACACAAATCATAAAACTCAAAAACATACACATACAAGCACATGCAAAGCTTGTCCAAGCACAAACAGTCCCTAAACCACTCCTATAATGCCTTTTTGAGTTATTTTTGTTTCCTTCTTTTAGGGTTGCTTATTGAGATGGATTGAGCGGTATCTTAAGGGAGAATATCAGAGGGTTTTATAGAGTTTAATTACCTTGTTTGAAGCTCAAAATGTTGAAGAGAAGTAAGACTTAGTTTTAAAGCTCACACCTTGAACTCCCTAGCCTCTCCTTCCTTCCTTCTTTCTTCTTCTCTTCTTCTTCTCTTGAGAACACTTAGCAAAATTTTGGGGAATTCTCTCTCTCACCTCTCAGCCAAATATGAAGGAGAATGGGTAGGGCTAAGGCCTTGTTTTTATAAGGAAAAGGAGAAAATTAAAAGTAATTATGGCATTAATAAAATTTTTGGATTTATAAATTTACTCATTGGTTGCATGAGGTGGCCATTTCATTTTCAAGAAACATTTTCCAGAATATGGCAGTATGGACAGTCGGCTAAGACAGGCTTTGGGCAGATAAAAACTGAATTGCATTAATTTAGGGCTTTAAATTGTATTTTGGTGCATTTTTGTGTATTTAATTGCATAAAATATTAATTTTATGTACCTAAACCTACTAAAACATATTATATTAATGTATTTATAATTAATTTAGTCTTTTCATGATTTATCATAATTTTAATAGCAATTAAATAAATAGGTGTACGCTTTTAAGTTAAATTAAGTTAGTTTGACTAAAATTGGCTTTTTGACTTATTTATTGTGTAGAGACTTTGAATAATTGTTTGTTTCCTTTTTTGAGCTATATTATTATATTATTATATATATTACTTATATAAAAAGTCTTGGGTCAAAATAATACTTAATTTATACATATTTTTCTCATTTTTAAGCTTAAAAAAGCAAAAAATGACTTTTTAGGGCACATACTCCTAGGTGGCCAGCCATGCAAGGGAATTTTGGTCATTTTTGTTGTTATTTTAATTTTATTAATTAATTGTATATAAATATCTGATTTTGGGTGTCCATGTGTCAAATTTTAAATTTTTGGGACTTTTTGATGTATTATGGATAAAATAGTCATTTTACCTTGGTTATGGAAATTTTTTATTTTTAATGTAATATTTTATATTATTTAGTTAATTTAAGATATTTTGAGACTTTTCTAACTGCTAGAGCCTTGCCTATGAGTATTTGGTCTCTTTTAGGATTTTCGGGTAAAATTAGAGTTTCAGGTTACTTAGGGTTTGTTCCTTGTTCATGTAGCAACTTAGGTTCATATCATCTATCCGTCACTAATACTAGGGTTTTAGCACTTAGGTTCTTATCATCTATCCGTCGCTAATACTAGTGTTTGAGCCGGGTTATTACAGCATCTATCGGGACACTAGCCTTGTTCAACACCTTCAAAATAGCTTGCATGTGCTTATGCGAAGCCATCAATAAGCCCCAGATACTGAAGTTGGCTTGCGTCTTTTTCAACTGTCTCAATGCAGCATCATCCTCCTCCTCCTGCTCTGTCTCTTTTCCTTTTCCACTTGGCTGTTCTTTCTCTAGCTGAGCTGGCTTAAAATGTCATCCACTTCTAGTTAGGTGTTCCACGCCGTCTTCGGGATCCCATAACCATGGCATCACATTATCAGTCTGTCTCACTTCGTTTATGTGCAGAGGGCTTTCAAACGCCCACAAATCACTTAAGTCACTAACGGCTGTCCTTTTCCTTCTTTCCTCGTCATCTTCAATAGCCCATGTATTATCAATTTCCTCTCAGATGTCTTCTTCAATAAAATTCACTAGCTGTTTTTGAGCTATCCAGAAATTAGTCCATTCTACTCCATCTAATTTCAACACGATTCTTACCAGCCAGTAGAACTGCATTTCATCGACGTACACTTCCTCCTCAAAAAGTTAGGAAAGGGTGATTCCATCAAGCACGTGGCCAAACCTATAAGGTCGACTCGGGTAATCCAATGGCCAGTCATCTTCTTCATTGCGCTCCTCCTCTTGTTGGAAGACTTGGATTAGCGGTAAATACCATTCCCAGACATTATCATTCCATTCTTCTATCCTATCTCGACTGCCTCTAATCATCATGATTTAGCATGCTGTCTGATCCTTGGTTATTGAAACATGAGGGCGTGGTAGGTGCGCCAAACAGATGTGCTGACTCGAGTCCTCTAATTCCTCCAGAGACATGTAATTTACCCTAGCCTGCCTAGCATGATTCGACAGTGGGTTAGTAGTGACATTCGATTTTGGGGTGACAGATGGTGGTGGGATCACCTTGTTGTCAATGAGGATTTGGATCTCGTGCCGGAGTCTCAAGCACTTTTTAGTTAGGTGCCCGCGACCTTGGTGGAAGGCGCAGTGTTGGGAAGTATTAAACCTTGGCAGTAGGGGTCAGGAACAGGCATGGGGTCCAATGGATTGATAAGCCCCTTCTCGACGAGTCAACTCAGGGTGGTGGATAATGGAATGTTGAGGGGGTCAATACCCTCTTTGGCTTTTGTTGCTGTTGGCTATTATCTGATTGTTGGGCGTTATTGGACTGCAGGGCGAAAGGAGATGGGTTCTGTAAGTTTACCTCGTTTGAGCGAGACACGAGGTTGGTTGCAGCGGATTGATTTTGGTTTGTCGCGGGGAAAGCCCTTCTTGGTGGTTTCTGACTGGGTTCTATTTTTTTTGTCACCAAATTGGATAGCGTCCTCAATTTGTACGCCAGCATCGAACAACTGCTCAAAGGTGGAAAGCAGCAGCGTGATGAGGTAGCGCTTTAACGGAGACTGCAGATTCTTAACCACAATCCTCACCTGCTCTTTCTCAATGGACCTGTTTATCCTTTTGGTGGACTTACCCCTCCATCGGGTCAGGAAGTCAATGAAAGATTCCCTGTTCTCCTGTCGGGTCGTCTCAAGCTCTCGAGTAGTTACATCCAGTTGGACATTGTAACTATACTGGCCGATAAAAGCTATTGCTATGTCTTTCCAAGTTTTGATTTTGGCCACATCAAGGGAGAGGAACCATTTTTGGGCTGCCCAAAAAAGAGATTGGTGAAAGAGTTGAGCCTTCAACTGGTCATCAATCCTCATTGGCGATAGGGTACCAACGTACATTCAAAGATGAATTCTGGGATCCCCAGTTCTGTCAAATTTTTTCATGTCCGACATTTTGAACTTTTCTAGAAATTTAGCATTTGGGAACAGGCAGAGTCCCCCTACATCGAGCATATATTCCTTAACTCTCTTGGTTTTTTTGAGGACCTTTTCCATCCTATTGATCTTCTCAATCAGTGCAGATTCTCTAGACTACGCATTATTTTCCTCTTCAACTATCACCTGACGAGGGTTCCATGGTGGTGGTGGAACAACTTGCGGTCCATCGGGGACCTGGTTGTTATCCCAAAAGTCTTTGGCATTTTCATTTGTGTCATCCGATTAGCCATTCGCAACAGGGATACAGGCCTGAATTGCCCGAATCTGTGCCTGACATTGCACTTGAGCCTGGGTCCGTTGCTCTATGGCTCTCTGTATATGAGTAATCACCATCATTGGGGCTGCTAGATTCACCTCGTTTTTTGTCATTTCAGTTGACTGTTCAGATACCCTACAGAGTCTACCTGTCACTAATCTTTCCCAGACATGTGTTGACTATACTTTTCTCGGCCCAATGGTAAGCTCAAAGAGAACACCTGAATCCCAAAAGTAGAGTAACTAGTATCAGACTTTTCCCAGGTGAACATTCTGACAACAAGTAGTAAATATCTCAGATTTCCAAAATAGTGAATCATAAGCAGATAAACTCAGAGACTGAAACAATGCCCCTGTTGGGCTCGTGCTGGCTGCATAACAGGTTAACCAAAAACTAGAAAGACGGTTAAGAAGGGGAATTAACTAAATTCTAGAGGGAAAGCTCATCTAAGACGGGAAAATGGACAGCACTTCGATAAGGAAATAGAGCTACGTTGACCGGATTGGTTCGACCTAAAAAAAATTCTAAGGAAAAATGGGCAGTATGAAGGTAGGAAAATTACTCTCACGGGTATGACAAGGGTTTGAAAGAAACGAGTCTATGTCAAGAAAAAAAAGGGGGAAAACCAATGACTCGAGAAGATCTCGGAGGGGAAAAAAACCTCCCTAGAAGTATTAAAACGAAACACGGGCATGACCCCCGGAAGAAAACTACAGTAAGAAAAATCAAATGTGGTAAGAAAAACACAAAACTGGGTAAAAACCCGAAGAAAAAGCTAGCCTACGCAAAGGATAACAGAAAATTCGAGTCGAACTCGGAGAAAGAACTAGCCTAAACTTGATCAAGACAATCCTAACAATATATAAACAAAATATACAATGAAGAAAAAATACATAAACCTACTAGACTTGGCAACACCTAATTGGGGGTTCTAAGTTCACTATATGTAAAAGGCCGATTTTGGTAAATCCAACAGGGTACCTTCTGAATAGAGCCGGGTATATACCTCTCGTGCAGAACATGGTCAAACAGTACTCTCGAACTCTTTTACTGCACCTATGATAGCGTACAGTCAGTAAGGGTTGTCCGTCTTCCCAACAATCCCTAAAACGGATTAGCGTTCAGGACATCAAGTCGACCAGGCATGGAGAGTTTGAAGAACAATGCATATGCATGAGAAAATACAAATGAGGAATTTTATTAAGAACCAATGATATTTTCAAGTCTAGCTCTCTTATTTTGATTTTATAAACCAGTCCCCAGCGGAGTCACCAAAAAATACTGTGGCTTTGGAATTTAGGGGTTATTTGGAAAAATGTTCAAAAATAAGGAATTCAAAAAATGTTTAGAAAAAAATCTTTTAACACCTTGAAAATCAAATTTTGAAAACCCGTTTTTGTTGAAAATAGAGTCGCCACTTAGTTTTTGAAAAAAACTAAGAAAAACAAAAATGACTACTGATCTTAAAAGCATTTAACCAGAGAAAGAGGGTTCGGGAGCTAAGGTACGAATCAGGAAAGGTATTAAGCACCCCATTCGCCCAACCGTAAGGTTGGCCTCTAATAATCATTATTGGTTCTTTAATATGATTTCTCAAATGCATGCAAAGAGAGAAAACATGGGTGAAGAGAGAATATTCAAAATTAAATATAAAAAATACATAAAATATGTACGTAACACTCCAAAACAAATAAGTGTCAAAAAAAATCATAAATCCTATAACATGAAATTTCTATCTAAAGGATACATGAAATATACCCACATGAAATACTGTTTAAGTAATCTAAACTAACATGATTTAGTTAAAAGAATAAAATGCTAAATTTGCTAAAATTACCTAAATATGAATTTGTTACAAAAATAAGCTAAACTATTTTGAGCATAACACTAAACTAACATGCATATCCTTAAACTATCAAAAGCATAACCAAAATAAAAGCATGTGAAATTCCTATATTAAAGGAAATATTTACTAACAAAGAAATTAAACTTAAAGATTAGAAATAAAGAAAATGAAGAAAAAGTTTGTAAAAGAGAATTGTGCTAAAATGATGAGGCTAGAAAGAAAAAAAAATGTTATTAGACTATTGAAAAGGGAAAACCCAACTATTTACGTTTTATGTTTTAAAAGAGACAAAAGAAGGTAAAAGAAAAAGAAAAAGAAAAAGAAAACAAAAGAAAAGAAAATTACTACAATAAGAGAAAATTAAATTTAAAGATTTTAATGATTTTTTTGGGTTTAACAAAGGAAAATAAAATAAGCACCATTAAAAGAAAATAAAATCAAATAAAGAAAATTGAGCTTTATAGGAAAATTAATGCTAAGATTTAAAAGAAAGAAATGTTAAATAGAACTTTGCAAGAAAATTAAAACTAATAGTAAGGAAAAATAGAGTACTACATTACAAAGAGAACAAAATAATAATAAAATAAAATAAAATAAAATGCTAGAAAAGAAAATTAAACTACTATTAAAAGAAAAAAAAGAAGAGAGAAATAAAGCTATTAAAAAATACTAAACTTAATAAGAAAAGAAAATGAAAATGGTGCATTGAAAGAAAATTAAAGCTAGTATTGCAAGAAAAGAAAAGGAACTTTAAATGCTAAAAAAAGAATATTAAACTAATACCTAAAAGAAAAAGACATTAAATTAACATTACTAGAAAAGAAAAGAAAATGAAATAGAGTGCGTAGTAAAATAAAATTAGACAAACTAAAAGAAAAAAGAAAATAAATACTAGAATATTAAATTAATATAAAAAGAAAAGAAAAGCGAAGAAATGAAGTACTAGAATTAAATGAGTGTAATATTGACAATTACAACCATTTTTATGTAAATACTTATATCATAACAATAACGACATTATTTAGTCATATCGCTAAATCATGTTAACACTAATTTGATGAATTAATAATAATAAAAAAAAAGACAATATGCTTAGTGTGGTTGTGTAAAATAAGCAATTAATTAAAAATATAAAGCAATTTAAACAATAAACGAGATTAATTATGTAAACAAAAGAAATGCACAAATTGAAATTGAAAATTAACCCGATCACCCCAAAAGAGAAGAAATAGAGTTTGGAAGAATCGGGGATCCAAACGAGGTACTTGGATTGCCGGGGAATCCTCAAATTGGGAATGTGCTTCAACGGTCCAATCCTCGGGTGGTGATCCAAGCAAGGCTTTAATGTCGGAGGTTCAGGTTTTAGCATTTCGGCAGGGTTTCGGCGTCGGGGCTCGGATTGCTCGGCGACTCGGCCGAGCTTCTCTCTCTAAACCACTCTCTTAAAATCTGTCCTCGAAAACGTACTAGAGGTATGGTATTTATAGAGTTCTTCAACCAATGATATGTGCCACGTTCTGAGGCATATCAGGCCATTTGGAGTTAGCGGCCGCCATAATGTGAGTTGGCGGTCGCCATGTTGAAGTTGGCGGTTGCTATGCTGGAAAAGGTTCCACAAGGTTCTATTGGTGGTCGCCACAATGAACATAGCGGTCACTACTTCTGGCAATGACTTGGGCAACAAGTTATCGATGGTTTGGTACAACTTCATTGGTTTTGAAGGTTTCTGATGGTTTTTTATGGTCGGGTTTATTTACTGAGCTTGGATCACTTCCTGAGGATCGAACTGAAGCACTTGTTCCACCTATTTTCATCATCGGATTCACCTAAGATTTGGTGGGGTCAAATTGGGGTGTCTACAATAGGCGGCTTCTGTTAGAAGTTCAGCCCAAACCTTGATTTGATGTTTCCCCTTTGTAACCATGTTTCAAGTAGTACAATCAATGTAAAAACTTGTTTTAAGTTTTTCTAATAAAATGGTTATATTGTAAAAACGAGAATCTAAAGAGTAGTCATCATAAGACAGAGTTGGAGAAACTTTCATTAATGAGTTTTACTAATACAGTTTTCAAAAGCAAGAAAGGCTCGCATGTCCTCATCCTAAGAAATTAAAAAGGGAAAACAAGCAAAATACTGAGATACAGCAAAGTAAAGGTAATCTCCAAGAAGTCCACCAGTAGCCAAGCCCGGTAATCTCTAAGTAGTCCGCTATCAAAATTCCCGATAATCTCCAAGAAGTCCTACCCTGCGCTTTATCTCCACCAATAGCCAAGCCCGGTAATCTCCAAGAAGTCCTACCCTGTGCTTTATCTCCATCAACAGCCAAGCCCGGTAATCTCCAAGAAGTCCGCTGTCAAAATTCCCGCCAACCAGTATCCTCAGTCAAGAAGACCAGGCCTGCTGGTACTGACCCAACAAGGGGGCCCGATGCGGAGAACTATACAGATGGCTCACAACAGTCTTGGGTCGAATCCGAGTATGGCCAAACTAAAAGAGGATGCGATAAGGATGATAGAAAGTGGCCAGCTTCAAGCCGACCAACAGAACCCCCGAGTGACCCGCAGTGGTAGCAGTCATGAAAGATATCTTTAGCTAGGAGCATAGCTAGGAGATGTCCTCCCCAGTAAGAGAACTCAAGTAATCCTTCCAAGCAGCCTCGGTGGAGCATGGGTGATAAACCTGAGGACGGATAAGGATCCTCACACTGTAGCTGTCAAATACGGGCATCTCTAGCAAGTTCGCCTTCTCCATCAACCAAACCTGAGAGAAACATAGAAAAATAAGGGTTAAGCAGAAAAAAAAAAACTTTGAGAGAAATAAAGAAAAGGAGAGTTGAGCGGAAACACCCTTGAAAAAAAAAAGACACAGAAAAAGGAGAGATGAGTGGAAAAAAATTCGTGAGAAATACAAAAAAAGGAGAGATGAGTGAATACCTGCAGCAGGAGAGCACTACCGGCAAAGTAAGGGCCACCCTTAGTATGGACTACATCGATCAAGCCTAAGAAGCGCCTTGGCAAGAACTAACAGGAGATAGATCTGATGAGCCACATTTAGTCAGAAGACAGATACAAAGACAGATACAAAGAGCATACTGACGCTGAAGTTGAAAAGAGAAGTCTCAAAGTGATCCTCGAGGCCCGAAGCGGTCTATGATCCGTGCCACATCGAGAAACACATCATAGAAAATGAGAGAAGCCTCATGCCTGAAATAACCAGAAAGCAGCATCAGCCTATCCTTAGGGCTCGAGAAAGGTGTAGGAATTACGACCTCTTTTTGGCCCGAAATCTCCAGAATGGCCGAAAAGTCCTCCATCGTCGGACATAACTCCTCGACACCGAAACAAAATACATGTACCTCAAAGTCCTACAGCTGGGTTGTTCCTCGCAGAAGATGTTAATCAACACTCATAGTTCTCAAAGAGAATAGTGCATCTAGGCTAAAGTTGAGGAAATGTTTGCACTCAACCGGAGAAAAGTCGCTCATCAAAGCAAACAGAGAGTTGTTGTAAGAGTGGACCATGAAGAATGCAAAGAAAGTGCAAGACATCTAGAACAGTAGGTTCTGGAATAGTAGCACCTTTTTATAGAACAAGAAAGGGAGGAAATCACAGAATCTGCTCAAAAGTTTCGTGTCAAAAGGTTTTCTCACAGCCACCATCTTTTTCCCACAGCCATCACATTCATATCTCACGGCCACCATGTTTTCTCCTCAAATCCGTGGCAGTGATGTTCAAAATTTCAGGCTGCAAACTTTCCTCCATGAAAGATCAGGCCGCCATATTTAAAATCCATAGCCGTGAGTTCAAAACTCACGGGTACGACCTTTTTTATGCAGAAAATTTGACAGCCCTTCCCCATTTTGTTAGTGCATGCAAATCGTCGTCGACGACTTATAAACAACTCATAACAAGGAAAACCAGTTTGCATAACAAGATTACAAATCATTAACCATACATCATGCATAATCAAAGTCTAAGCATTCGAGGGTAATTTTCATAACATAAAAGAATCTAACCATCCATGAAAATCAAAAGTGTAATCCAAAGGGCACAAGGGCCCGACCCATCATAAGTAAAGAAATATATGTACGTATGTCGTGGTACGCAGGCCAAAAGAAGAACCAAAGGCACAAAAGCCTCAACCATAGTATTTGTGCAGTGTGTTGAAAAAAGTGTATCAGTGTGGATCAGCGTGTATCCGTGCAGTAGCAGTGTACTAAAATAGTGAATCAGAGTAGTATGTCAGCGTGATCATGACAACGTATCCGATAGTATCAAATGGGCACGCATGCCCAAGAAATAATAAGCACATAGGCCTCTAGGAACAAAAAGAAGAAGAATGAAATCCTCAACAGTATGGTAGATCAGAAAGGTCACTCCTACTGGTTCCTCTTCCTCCAGACCACGTAGCCATCTTGAGATGACTCCCCAGATGACGACCTCGTCCCTTCCTCTGTGCCAGTGCCAATCTATGCCGCGCTGGAAGTTCCGACTCTAGAAGAAGTAGCAGTAGTAGAATCAGTAGCAACAGAAATCCACACTGGTGGTGCGACTAGAGCAGTAGGTGTCGTACGACCGCCAGGAGTCCTCGACCCTCCTCCGCGTCCACGCTAAAAGAAGAAAAGGGCCACATAAATTAAAGCAGATAAATATGAGTAAGAAAGGAAAAATACAAAAATGTCAATGTGAACAAGGAGAGACTGAGTACCGTAGCAAGGCCACCCCATGAAGCGGGTGGCTCCGTACCCTAAGCTCGAAAAGCAGCATCCCAGCGGCGAACCAGGACCCTCGTCCTAGAAACAAGGCGAAGGCATTTGTCACACCACTCCCAAGGCATCTATCAAATAAAAAGATCATTTCAGTACAGTTAGATATCAGAATCTGTACAGTCAGATATGAGGATCAGTACAAGTCATGAATGAAAGGTAGTACAAGAATGCACGAAGAGCAGTATGGAAAGGAGAGCAGGGAAGAGAGATGTGCCTGCTCCATGCCGGGAGGAAGGAGTATCTCCTGGGCAGCCAGCTCGGGGATATGGATCTGATGAAGGTCCCCGTCCACGTATGTGTCTACTATCTATGGAAGCTCGGGATGAACGGGACCCGGGGCATTAGGAATAGGACCCCACACGGTGGCACGGGTACCCATAGAAGGCATGAGCCTCTCTCGTGCAAAGACCGTGTAGTCACGATCCTCACCCTCGATTAGCGTAGCATCATCAATGGTTACCATGGCGTGGGTAATCTCAGCCGTATGGAGGGTGTCAGTCTGACTCATCCCGACGGGAGGCATCCTCGGGATACGAAACATATCATACCCCAAAGACTGTCGAACCAGGCGCTCACCAAGTACCACTCTCTAAAGAATGGCCCCTCAAGCGAGACACGAGTCCGGGTAATCTCGTCGCTACGCATCAAATCGGCACTAGCTCACTCCTCCATGCCGATCCATATGTCCCAACAGACCTAAAGATCAAAGAAGCAAATCAGTAAGTACAAGGAATTAAAAGAAGGAATGAACAGGAGCAGTAAACGACATACCCGATCTGGAGTGAGAGTGTCTAAGAAAAGGCAGTTGTCATCAATATCCTTCCCGCAAGGCGTAGAGCCCCGATAGTGCCTGGCCCATCAAGCTGCCCAAGGGATAATCATTGGATTATCATGGGAGTTCACTAGCTGGTGCATGCCCAAGAACTAATAAGCCCAAAGCTATAGAAAATCAAGAAGGCATCAGTATAATTGAATCGGATATGCATATATAGAGTTGAAAAAGAGAAATAGAAGCAGAGAAAGTAGTTGTACCTCTTAGATGTGCCAGTACCCACCCACGCTCAGATCATTAGTCCGGGTGGCCATGCTCATGTATCCATATAAAGTGGCCAATGCAGCTCCTCCCCAGTCATAAGAGCAGATCTGATTCACTACTAGCATCGCAGTGAGATAATGCAAGTGCACCATGTTCTCTAAGTTTGGGAATAGGGCTATCTCGAACATGTAGAGAAGGAATGCAAACGACTCGAAGTGGTGGACCTCGGTACAGACGAAGTGGTGAAATGTCTTCTTCAGCCACGTGTAGCAAATAATCCCCTTGTCGGTGGAAGGGAGCACGTGATCGACATGGTGCATAAGAGCCGCTAGGCTCCGACAAATGTTGGGATCATAAGGGATAGGGTGGCTGCCTACCCAAATCCCCGTAATGAGAGCAAAATCAAGTGGGGTAAGAGTCACCTCGAATGTGGGAAGATGAAAAGTGTTGGTGCTGTCCCACCATCTCTCGGCCAGGGCAGTGAGTGTGAAACTGTCATTGCTGGTGCCCTCAAGAAATGAACCCTCCAAAACTGGCTCCATCAACTATCTCCCGGCAATAGGGAGGCCGGGGCGTGTACCACTTAAGGATGTCAGAAGAATCGCCAAATCCTTGGATGCGCAGTCTCACCTGAAATGAAAACAAAAAAAATTAGTAAACAACAAAATAATAAAACAAACAAATTGATGAACAAATACAACAACATGACCAATAATGAAATCAATGATAAATGGGAACGGTAACTGGAATTATGATGAAATATACAAAGAACTGACGATAATCAAAGCAACACAAAAAAATTCTCAAATTTGACCTATGCAACCCACACCCTGTCCCGTTTTCAAAACAAAAGTAGACTTTTCACACTTCTAATCAAAATCCAAAATTTGGTTGTCATCCCTAAAAGATGAAACTCAGAGTATTTCTTGTCACGCCCCAAACTCCGGGTCACGTGAAACACCCAGAAACAACCAAACATACACCCAACCCGAGAATACACTCTCAAAGTAAACCATACGTGCATTGTATATAAACGCCAAACGGCATACATTACAAGGCTCTAACGCCGAGAAACATGTAATAAGCATACATGACAGACAGAAACAAAAGAAAGACTATAACTCTTCCGCTCCCAATTAGCAAACCCGAATTAGCACGCGTGATTGATACCTGAAAATATTTTATCCCACACCGTGAGCCAAAGCTCAGCAGAAACTAGACAAGCATGCAATATAAACAAAACATGCTAGGAAATTGAAGTGCAGGTTTAGACTCTCTTTCAAGCCTTGAAGACAATTTCACATGCAAGAGAAAGCGAAAATACAAACCATGTTTTGACTGACACACAGGAGCCCGAAAATAGTTGAAAAAAAATTTTTAGATTGCGATTCACACGACTCTTAAAACAGTTTAAAAATTGGTCTATTCGTCTCATAATGCAGTACATGCAAGCCATGAACCTTCTCGAACTTTCACCGATGGATCGCAGCCCCCGTCAATGCACCTTTACGGACTTCTGCCGAAGGACCTCAGCCCTACCATACACCTTTACAGACTTTAACCGAAGGACCTCAGCCCTAACCTTCACGAACTTTAACCGGAGGACCTCATCCCTACCCGATACACCTTTATGGACTTTCACCGAGGGACCGCAGCCCTATCCGATAGACCTTTACAGACTTTCCCCGAGGGACCGCAGCCCTATCGAATACATCGTCAGCCAGAGCTAACATTCATAGAACCACATGTTCTACAATCTCATTCCATACAGCTATGCATAATCTAAACAGGATTTAAATGCATAAAACCATGTACTATCACTATGTATCACAAACCACGTCACATGCTACACACGCGACTCACACAACACTTGCAACTCATGCAACATGCATCACATGATTTCGTTCCTCAGAACCCACATATACATACCTATAAAACCTTTGAGTTTTAAAGCATAAACCACGTTATACATAAAGATATCAAAACCATGTAATTCACTTATATATCCGTACATAAATAAACTATAGTTATAAATGCACATAGCCAGTTATAAAAGCACACAGCCATATAACTTCATAACATGACAGCACCCATCATATAACCTGACACGACATCACATGGAGGCCCACAACTCATTCACAAATCGGGACCGAACAACTAACGATAACCGAACAACTCATCCACAAGCCGGGACCCGTCCACACACCGAAACAACTAACGATACAGAAAACCAAAATCAAAACCTAACCCGGAGGCCCACACAGCCCAAGTGCTCGAGTGCTCAACCACCGCACGAGCGGTCCCCAACCGACTTAGCACACTGCCACAACCTCGCTCGAGCGCACGATCACCGCTCGAGTAGTCAACCACCGACCCAACACTTTGGCACCACCACGCTCGAGCGCTTAACCACCGCTCGAGCGGTCAACGCTGGGAGAAAACTCAAACTAGGAATCAGAATCAAACCCTCGCACGCCACGATGCACTAACCTCCACACACATAACAACCCGAGGCCACGACATGACCCCCGAAGCCACCACACAATTAACCGAACCCCAAAAGGAATCCACAGGTATTTGAATCGACTAATTTCCATAAATTAATCAATTGAATACCATAGAACGCCAATCGAAAACCAAAACCCAACCACCAAAACACTAACGCCTAATACAAACCCACGACGCCTACGAGAACACCACAACATTCCACGGAACATGTAATTAGGTCAAAAGGGACAACAAGGATGAAAAACAACCGTTTCCCAAACATTCGGCCAAAATGGGTGAAAAACGGTTTGGAAATCTTGACACACCTTCACTCTTTTGATCATAACTTTTTCTAAAAGAAGAATTTTAAGGTGAGAGAGGTGTCATTGGAAAGAGAACTTCCGGAGCTTTAATTTGAGTGTAAGAACGACCTAATTCTGAGTCCGAACGAGGGAGATAACATCAACATAAAATGACCATATGCAGCCAGTCCGCTCGAGCGGACATAGGGCGCTTGAGCGAGCTACCACCCAAGAAAAATCCAGATTTTCTGTTCTTGAGTGTTCTTGGCCCCCAAACTCTTAAACACTCACAAATCACCATCTCAACCACAAATCTAAGCCTTTAAACACTTTCTCGACAACCTCAGACGTGCCTAAACCCGAAACTACCACAAAACCTCGAAAGAAAAAACTTAAAACCCTATTCCACCTACCGAAATCGACATATAACCGGTTTTTAACCCAAAAAGCCAACTTTTACAGAAATTTAGATCTACAGTTATCCGACCGATAAAAATACACCCGATTACACGTAGCACCCTTATAAAATACACAGGTCTAGAATTCTACATCGGTGAGTTCAAAACTCGACGCCTCGAACCACGTGCAAAATCGAGCTTCGTCGGAATAAAATTCTGACCAGATGGTTGCGTAGCCCACCGTGCCAAAAGCAAAGATCCACTATCTGATCGTCGAAAATCGAGCCCTGGGCCCCCGAGAACTTAGAGAGAAGGCAGAGAGAAAAACGAGAAAACTTAGGAGTTAAGTTTTAAAAATATCTTTTGAAAATATCTAATTCCAGATATTTATAGGCCTCCAAAATGTCTTTTTTTTTAAAATTTTTTTGAAAATTTCACCACAACGGCCCACGGCCCCGGGAACCTACCCCGCATGCATATCTAAGCCCGATCATGCATCAAAAGCAATAAAAACATGCTCAAACGAAAACACATAACGCGCGTCCGAAAATGTCAAAAAAAGAAAACTGGTCAGGGTCTCACAACTCTACCCCGCTTAAAGGAATTTCGCCCCCGAAATTCAACTCTAGGTCAAAACAACAAACCGCCGATCGCAATCGACACAGGCAAATGAGATGTTTAGCCAAACCTATCCTAGGATATAGTCAACAAGGTCAGGCATCCTAAACAATGGCCAACTATCTCAAGGACACGGGATCTACCACACACTCCAACCTCACATCCTTACCAACCACTGCCTCAACACAGCACACCACCCATGGAGACCATCACCAACTCCCAAACCCATGGCCACAGCCTCGACCACGGCCTCGCCCTCTCCACGCGAACATCACGCAAAACATAAGATGCAATATGTAAACACGAACCACATAAACATGCTAACACGAAAGCACATAAGTTCATGCTAAACAAATCTCACATACCGAGGAGAACCGACAAGAATGACGCGTCAATCTGGATAACCTAATCAGACTCCCTGATAGAAATCATGTCAGCTAAATGCGTTTCTAACTTGGCTCTCAAGTTTGTTAATCTAAACGCCTAAAGGCAGGACTAATCAATCCCACAGTTCAACCCCCATTCTCACATATACACATCATTCACGTATCTCACATGCTGATACGTTTAAGTTATCAAAACATCTAAACACAAGCAGTCAAGCACATGCAATCAACCGCACACGGGAACGCACCCTCTTCCCACAGCTCATAGGTATTCGAACCCAGAGCTCTGATACCAAGTTGTTACGCCCCAAACTCTGGATCACGTGAAACACCCAGAAACAACCAAACATACACCCAACCTAAGAATACACTCTTAAAGTAAACCATACATGCATTATATATAAAAGCCAAACGGCATACATTACAAGGCTCCAACGCCGAGAAACATTTAATAAGCATGCATGATAGGCAGAAACAAAAGGAAGACTATAACTCTTCCGCTCCAAATTAGTAAACCCGAATCAGCGCGCGTGATCGACACCTGAAAATATTTTATCCCACACCGTGAGCCAAAGCTCAGCAGAAACTAGACAAGCAAGCAATATAAACAAAACATGCTAGAAAATCGAAGTGCAGGTTTAGACTCTCTTTCAAGCCTTGAAAAGAATTTCACATGCAAGGAAAATCGAGGATACAAATCATGTTTTGACTCACACACAGCAGCCCAAAAATAGTTGAAAAAGGGTTTTTAGATCGCGATTCACACGACTCTTAAAACAGTTTGAAAATTGGTCTATCCATCCCATAATGCAGTACATGCAAGCCATCAACGTTCTCGGACTTTCACCGATGGACCGTAGCCCCCGTCAATGCACCTTTACGGACTTCAACTGAAGGACCTCAGCCCTACCATACACCTTTACGGACTTTAACTGAAGAACCGTAGGACCTCAGCCCTACCATACACCTTTACAGACTTTAACCGAAGGACCTCAGCCCTAACATTCACAGACTTTAACCGAAGTACCTCAGCCCTACCCGATACACCTTTATGGATTTTCACCGAGGGACCGCAGCCCTATTCGATACACCTTTACGGACTTTCACCGAGGGGCTGCAACCCTTTCGAATGCACCGTCAGCCAGAGCTAACACTCATAGAATCACATGTTCTACTATCTCATTCCATACACCTATGCATAACCTAAATAGGATTTAAATGCATAAAATCACGTACTATCACTACGTATCACAAACCACGTCACATGCTACACACGTGACTCACACAACACTTGTAACTCATGCAACATGCATCACATGCTTTCGTTCCTCAGAACCCACATATACATGACCTATAAAACCTTTGAGCTTTAAAGCATAAATCACGTTATACATAACGATATCAAAATCATGTAATTCACTTACATATCCGTACATAAATAATCTAGAGTTATAAATGCACACAGCCAGTTATAAACACACACAGCCATATAACTTCATAACATGACGCCACCCATCACATAACCTGACACGACATCACATGCCACACACACCGTTATTCGATAACCGAATAATCCATCCACAAATCGGGACCCATCCACACACCGGGACAACCAACGATACGAAAAACCAAAACCAAAACCTAACCAGGAGGCCAACACAGCCCAAGCGCTCGAGCGCTCAACCATCGCTCGAGCGGTCCCCAACCGACATAGCACACTGCCACAACCCCGCTCGAGTGGTCAACCACCGACCCAACACTCAGGCACCACCCCACTCAAGCGCTCAACCACCGCTCGAGCGGTCAACATTGGAAAAAAACTCAAACTAGAAATCAGAATCAAACCCTCGCACGCCACGATGCACTAACCACCACACACACAACAACCCAAGGCCACGACATGACCCTCGAAGCCACCACACAACCAACCGAACCCCAAAAGAAATCCATAGGTATTTGAATCGACTAATTCCCATAAATTAATCAATTGAATACCATAAGACGCCAATCGAAAACCAAAATCCAACCACCAAAACACTAACACCCAACACAAACCCACGACTCCTACAAGAACACCACAACGTTCCACGGAACATTGAATTAGGTCAAAAGGGCCAACAAGGATGAAAAACAACATTTTCCCAAACATTCGGCCAAAAATGGATAAAAATGGTTTGGAAATCTTGACACGACTTCACTCTTTTGATCATAACTTTTTCTAAAAAAAGAATTTTATGGTGCGAGAGGTGTCATTGGAAAGAGGACTTTCGGGGCTTCAATTTTTGTATAACAACGGCCTAATACCGAGTCCAGACAAGGGAGATAACATCAAAACAACATGGCCCTACGCAGCCAGTCCGCTCGAGGGTCATGTCGTGGCCTTGGACGTGCCCACCATCTCAACCACAAATCTAAGCCTTTAAACACTTTCTCGACACCCTTGGACGTGCCCAAATCTGAAACTACCACAAAACCTCGAAAGAAAAAACTTAAAACCCGATTCCATCCACCGAAATCGACATAAAACTGGTTTTTAACCCAAAAACCCAACTTTTACAGAAATTCAGATCTACAGCTACTCGATCGGTAAAAGTACACCTGATTACATGTAGCACCCTTATAAAACACACAGGTCTAGAATCTTATCTCGGTGAGTTCAAAACTCGACGCCTCGAACAACGTGCAAAATTGAGCTTCGTCGGAATGAAATTCTAACCGAATGGTCGCGTAGCCCACAGTGCCAAAAGCAAGGATCCACTGTCTGATCGTCAAAAATCGAGTCCCAGGCCCCCGAGAACATAGAGAGAAGGCAGAGAGAAAAAAGAGAAAACTTAGGAGTTATGTTTTGAAAATATCTTTTGAAAATTTCTAATTCCAGATATTTATAGGCCACCAAAATATCTTTTTTTTGAAATTTTTTGAGAATCGCACCACAACGGCCCACAGCCCCGGGAACCTACCCCGCATGTATATCTAAGCCCTATCATGCATCAAAAGCAATAAAAACATGCTCAAACGAAAACACGTAACGTGCGTCCGAAAATGCCGAAATAAGAAAACGGGTCAGGGTCTCACATTTCTACTGTCACAATCCCTCGTTAAAAAAAATTCGTTTCATTTAAATTCGAAAATCCTGCCCCCACTTCAAAGCCAACGACAAACTCGACCTAAACATCAAGGTTTCTACTTTAAATTCAACAGAAATCCGACTTCACTCCAAACACAATCCTAGGGCGATTCCATTTTTAACTCAATTTCAAAATTCAACCCAAATCAGTGGTGCAAAACGTGATCTTGGAACTCAATCCAAGCTTCGCTTGCCCTGACATGAAACTCAAACGAACCGACTCGATTCAAATTCAAAACGTTCAAGATTGAAACAATTGTTAGTCTCTTCTTTCTTAACCTTGCCCCTAACTTGTTTAAAATCCACCCTCAATTTTGAAAACTCAAAACAACTCGACCACATCACCAACGATCCAATCAATTTTGTTTTATTTCAAAAATCGATCCGAGTTCAAAATTGAAAGTTCAAACTTCAAATTCAACCCATTAGTCCCATTTTTCCGAATCAACCTAGTCTTGTTTCAAACACAATCTAAACCCACATTTTAAATTTTCAAGATTCCGTTCAAACCAACATCTGCTTAGATTCAGTTCAATCAAATTCAGTGTCTAAAAATCGAACCCAACCTAAATTTAAGATTCAAATTCACCTCGTAACTTATTTTCCTACGAGTCTAAGTTTGTTTTAACCGAGTTTCCAAGTTGGTTCATAGGTTCAATCCAAAGGTTCATTTTATCCAAATTCGAAAGTCCCTTTTTCTTCTTCTTCTTAAGTCCAAAGCAAGGGTCCATCCATCCGAGTCAGGGTATAAACCTAGTTAAGTCCAACGTCTCTGATTAAACCCAACTCCAATGTAATTCTAATCCCGAACTCCAATACATTTCATGTCAATCCAAACATCCGTTTCAGTTTAAAAATATCAATAGTCAAACTCAAGTGCAAATTTTAAAGACAAATTCTAATGCATACAATATCAAATGAAATAATCAAATGTTCAAGGCAAGTTTCAATCGATGGAATAACAGAAGAATTCAAAGCTTAACTTACCTCGAGGTTCCGGGCCGAGAGATAGTCGTCACGGCGTCGTAGGAGGACCTCCCGCTTGGCCACCACGTTGGCAATGACGAATCTCTTCATAACCGACTTCTGTAGTCGCTGAACCTTTGGATAGTACATCACAAGGTCGAACAACTCTGGCATCCCGGGCACCCCTTCAATCTATGGTGCCTTCTCCTCAGCCAGGCCACCTTGTGCACTGCCACCATCATTGTGAGAGAGGGAGAGTCTAAAGAGAGTGAGAGAGGGATTCGAGCGAGAGAGATTGAGGGAGATGAGAGAAACAAGAGATGAGAGAGAGTTCAAAGCTTTGCATGAATGAGAAATTCAAACTATCACAAACTTATGTTCTGTCATTGATCTCGCGGCTGCGAGGTCCGAGTCCTTTAAAACACACGGCCGTAACAACTTGACCCATGCCGTAACTTTGCTTTGCCACGGCCACAACATTTATTCAAATGTTTCTCACGGCCGTGACTATAATATTCAAGCCGCCACATCCTTAGGGCACAATAGTGCAGGCCACCACTTCCAAAAGTCACGACCGCCATGTTTTTATGGCCCCCACCTTTATGGACCTTTGAGCTACCCTCGTGTGGGTCTTGAATGAATCAAAGACTCTTTTAGCCTTTCTTTATATTCTGAATGCCCCTTTGAAAACCTCGGTCCTTGTCACGACCCAAAAGTGATAGGTTTACCCTACCAATCCTTGTCACAACCTAAAACTGGAAGGTTTACCTCCTTTGGTCCTTGTCAGGACCTAAAACTAATAGGCCTAAAACCTTAGTCCCTGTCATGACCTAAAATTGGTAGGTTTACATCCTCGGTCCTTGTCACGACCTAAAACTAATAAGTTTGCCCCTTCGGTCCTCCTCATGACCTTAAACACACCCGTCGGTCCTCGTCATGACCCAAAACTTCCCCTAGCATCTTCGGTCCTCCTCATGACTTTAAACTAACTTATTGGTCCTCACATGACTTAAAAATGCCCATTTAACTGTTTGGTCCTCCCCATAACCTTAAACTGACTCACTGGTCCTCTCATCACCTAAAAATTGCCCCTATAAGAATCTGGTCCTCCTCGCAACCTTAAACTGACCCTTCAGTCCTCCTTATGACCTTATACTGACTCGTCGATCCCTTCATGACATAAAACTAACCACTATTTGGTCCTTCTCATGACCTTAAACTGACTCATCAGTCCTTTCACGACTTAAAACTGATCTCTGATTCTTCGGTCTATGTTGTGACCTTAAACTTTCTTGTATTGTACTTATTTGCATCATACTGTACCTACCATGCATCATGAGTAGCCTGTTTGCATCATAAGCATTGCCCCACAAACTTGACCGGTCTAATCCTTTACAATAGGGGTACGTAGGAAGCTCAATGAAAATTCAGGTTCAATCATGTTTTTCTGCATGTTTTGTTTATGCCTAAGATTAGTGGATTGTTCAATTGGTTTGTCTCTAGAGCTTTGACATTTACTTGCACCACGAGTTGTTGCAAGCTCTATCAAAGAGGGGCAACTGTAGACATTCTAATCTGACCAAGTAGAATCTTAGGCACCAGTCTCGAATGCACTCCAATGACAAAAGTATGAGAATCATGCTCAAAGATACTCTTAAGCAAGCAAAATTATGAATATGGCTCAAAACCCAAGAAAACCACAAAACAACATCCAAGCCATGACTTTTATGTCATGGTCGTGACCTTTTTGCAAACCTTAAACTAAGCCGTGACTTCCTTTATCATGGCTGCATCTTTTTATCCTCGCTACAACTTTTGAAAGTCGCAACTGTTCTTTTCATCACCATAAAGGTAGCAGCCATCACTGTGAAAAAGTAAACAAGTAGCGGTCGTCACTATTATCCCTTTTTTGACAGATGGCAGCATCCCAGAGGGGGTCTGTATTGCTCGTCTTACCTATAAATAGGCGGCATTTCCAAGTAGAACAATAAGAGAGAAAGACCTGGATACCAAAAATCTCTCCAAATACTCCCCTACCCGATATTCTCCTATCCATTCTATACTTCCCGAGCCTTGTTTGTGCTATTGCATGCATTGGAGGGGTCGTTGAAGCTTGTATTGGCTTGGAGATAGTTAATTCTCACCCCCAAGGGGCCATTTGAGATGGATATTTAAACAAGGTAACCTTAAGGACCATGACTCTTCTATAAACCCTCATTTTCTTCCCCCAAGGGTGTCGTGGATAAGGTTTCCATTGTTTTGTTGTCTATTTACCATTTTTTTCAATGCAAGCATTTGTTCCCTTAAGTTTTCATCATAAATAATGTATTCATAGCTCTTTATTTCATACATCTGTAGTCATTTTTATTTTGTTTTGATGCTCACGAGCACACTAAGCACTTCAAAAACTTTATGAGGTTCTAAAACATGACAGCCGCAACCTTCTAATGTCACAGCGGCCAGTTTTGTCAAGCCTACAGTCACGGCCATGTGTTTCTTATCGGTACATTTTTTCCTTCATTACTCACAGTCGCGACATTCTATTGTCACGGCCGTGATGTTTATTTCAAGGCCAAAAACACGAAAACCCCTTTCAAAACCCTCTAATATTCATTTATTTCGAGATTTTCTCATAGTTTATTATCATGTCTAGCATTCTTTCTTTTCTGTACCTTAGTTTATTTTGTTGTTGGGTTATGAATGGTAGGTCTGGCCAAGAACAAGTGGGCTGTGGTCTCCATTCTATACACCTCTATTTTTGCATCGTTCGGGGTTATACAAACATAACGGTCGCGACCTTTCAATGCAACGGCTGAGTGTTTTGTATACCTCATAATAACGGCAGCTAGTTCGTTTATAACAGTTGCATGTTTTATCTCCATATTTATCATGGCTGCCATATCCCCTTGTTACGGCCGTGAGATTTTATGAGGCTAGTGATATGAAAAGTGTGTTTATGTACTCTGTCATTCATTTTTGCTATTTTGTACGTTCTGTTTCGTGTTATTCTTCACATAGAGGATGAAAGATGGTAGATCTAACAGAAAACAAATGGGTTTTGGTCTCTGTCCTATATATCCTATCCATTTGAGCCTGATTTAAGTTTTGTGCAATGTTTATACCCTGTTTGGACCCCTTAAAACCATGGCCACGACATTTATTTGACACGACTGTGAGATTTTCACTATGTTTCTCGTGATAACCCTATATATGTCAGGGCTACCTATTTTGTGACTTCGTTCGTCATGGCCGCAACTTTGGTTGCCATGGCTATGAGTTTTTATTTATGTCCAGTAACTTAAAATAGTGCTTGAGTCTTCTCTGTTTATTTTATATAACATTTTCACAGCATGTTAGAGGCAGAAATATTGTTGCATGACCCTTAGATCCCTATTTGTTCATTTTATTGCTTATTGACATGTATTTTTCTTTGGTTTTCTCAAATGATATATGTGTCATATCTAAAGATAACAATGAAGTTACATAACCCTAGGAATCATTGTTAGGATTTTGTTTCATTGCTTGCTTTTGTTTGAACTCTCTTCAACCTACCGTTCTGTATATATTACTTTTAAAAAGTTTACAACAAAAACCAATATTGACAAAGTAAAGGCCAACCTTACGGTTGGGTGAAATGGGTGCCTAACATCTTCCATTTTCGTTCCTTAGCCCCGAACTCTCTTTTTCTCTGGTTACGTTTTTTTAAAAGACCCGCAAGCGTTCTTTTTGTTTTCCTTAGTTTTTCTCAAAAACAAAGTAGCGGACTATTTTTCTAAAAAAGATGCTCAGATATCTTGGATTTTCTTGTTTTGAGAAGAAAAGAACTTTTTTCTAAACATAATAGATATCTAGTGCATCCCGCGATAACCAAAACACCCGTAGGTGGAAGGATGAAAGGACTTGCCTTTATAGAATCGTCTAGCTCCTCTTTAGCTCATTCTTCTTTCCTCTCCTTCTTTCTTCCTCCCTTTGCTCTCCACCTTGGAAGAACACTAAAGAACTTAAAGAAATCTGATTTCTCTCCCCCTTCTTGACTGAATACATGAAGGAGAAAAGGGATGTTTGGTCTTGGTTTTTATAGAAAAGTGGGGTAGTGGGGTTTCATGATGGTTTGGAAGCTTTTCTTTGAACCCTTTTTCTTTCCATTGGTTGCATACATTTACTGCTCTATTTGGCTAGGGGAGGTTTGGGTATGCTCAATGGCTGATTTTGCATTAAATTAGTGTTTAAGTGAGATATTGGTACTATATTGTGCAAAAAAGTGCTTTAAAAATTAATCAGGTGTATCTTTTTAGTGTCCCTACCTACTAAAACATATTATTTTAGTATGTTTATGATTAATTTAGTATTCCCTAAAAGTTTTATAGCAATTGACTAATTAGGTATAGGCTTTTAAGTCAAATTAAGCTAGTTTGACAACATATGACTTTTTGACTTATTTATGTGTGCAAGAAGTTCAATAATGATTCATTTGTTTTTGTTAGCCTATAATATTATATTATTATATATATTACTTGTTTGAATAATCTTGGGTTATAATAATACTTAATTTATACATTTTTTTTCTTATTTTGAGCCTAAAAAATGCAAAAAGTGACTTTTGGGGCACAACTCCCTAGGTGGTAGGTCACTAAGGAGCAATTTTGTAATTTTATTGTTATTTTGTCTTTTTTACTTAATTGTATTTAAATATTTGATTTAGGGTGTCCATGTGTCAAATTTTAAATTTTTAGGACTTTTTGGTGTACCAATGGCAAAATAGTTATTTTACCCTAATTATGAGAATGTTTTTGATTTTTAACCTTATATTTCATGCAATATACATAGTTTAGAATGTTGGGAGTCTTCTCTAGGTATTAGAATTTTGCCTCTTGAGTATTAGGCCTTTTTAGGGTTTTTAGATTGAATTAGGGTTTCGGGTTGAGTTAGGGTTTCTGACTTTTTTGTGACCTAATATCTCGTTGGCTAATTGTTGCTAATACTAGGGTTTGAGCCGGATCATTAAAATCTACTACCCTTAAAAGAAATTTCGTCCTTGAATTTTCATCATGTACTTCGTGTGAAAAGTTGTGGATGGTTCACTTTCATCACTTCTCCTCGAAGACACGTCCTTATTCACTCCAATCGTTTCAAGTTGAGGGTATAGACAGAGTCGGGCTTATACGTTTAGCAACCTTGAGTATCGGTTGTTTCGTCTCACTTAAAACCTAGACCAACTACCAAATAACTCTCAAGGCCTTATCCTACAAGCGTACCCCTTTTCTTGTCATGATGTAACAAGCCTAATGTATACTCCTAAGTTTGCGAATGTACCTCTGGTTATTGACGAACCGTCTTTTCTCCCCTGTAAAGTGCAAACACTCGGTCCATTACTCCTTATTGTAATTACTTTTCTTAATCTTCGTAGTTCTACCCTCGCAGATGGTTGTTATAGTTTTTTTTTTCCTCAGAGTTAATTAAAGTGGTCATCTAGTCGATGTAAAGGGTATCGATTCTTGATTGTCTAATTATGTTGTCGATAGTCTATGTAGAACCATAAAGTTTTGTCCTTCTTCTTGGCAAACAATGCTGAAAGCCGCTGGTGTTGTGCTTGGGTAAATAAATCCTTTACTGAGTAACTCCTGAAGTTAACCTTCGACTCTTTCAACTCGGCGAGAGTCATCCAATGCTTGGCAGTCAAAATCGGTGTGGTATTTGGTTAGAGCTCGATTGGAAACTCGATTTCTTAGCGCGGTGGAAGTCCAGGCAATTTCTCTAGAAACACACCCTCGTATTCACATACAATTCGTGGAAACTTCATGGACGATAGGGTGTCTGTACCGGTAAGTACACAGACTAGTCTTTCCATGAAGTCACTTGATCCACACGCCTTCATGCTGACTGGTGTCAAGGTATCATGTCATTCTCCTTGGATCCGTGTAACAGTTTCCTATTTTGTGCGTGCCCATATCTTCTTTTGACAATAGTCGATGAGGGATTGATATCCGAAGAGCCAATCCATGCCAAGAATTACATCGTTATCGACGGGGTCCATAACTCGCAAGTCATATGACATAGGGGTGTTGGTTACTCTTCAATATGCATGTCTTCTAAACGGAATCTACCTGTGCGTGATCTCCTACGGGTGTAACTACGCTCATGGTTTAATCTAATGCCTCTAGTTTTAAATGCAAATATTTAATGCGAGCCAATGATATGAAAGAATGGGATGCTCTATAATCAATAATGCCTTTACTAAGGTATTACAAGAACATACCATGAATGACTTAGTTATTTTTCAATTCTTCTCCTTGTAAGGCAAAGACTCCTTCTTCTGCTGACCCGCTTCTATTGTTATTCCTAGCGTATCCCATCCTTGCTCTGTTGTTAGGACCACCTTGAGGCCTTTAGTTCTAGTTAGGTGATGGTCTTCCAAACTTCCCCTGCTTCAAACGTAAACAGTGTGCCCTCATATGTCCAAGTTGATTACACTCAAAGAAAACTATTGGTGTTGTATGAAAATCCTTTGGTTGTCCTCGCCTATTGGCTTGGTGGTATGGCTTCTTACGAATGAATCCCTTCTTGCTCTTCATTGCTCCTCTAAGACTATTGTTTCCTTTTTCCTAGCTCCAAATCCTCTTAGAGTCAGCCAAGTTCATTTTCGCTAAAAGGTCTGCTTGTATCACTTGGGTGTAGGTCGGGAGCTGTAGACAGATAACTCTAGCTTGGATTGATGGTTCTAGGCCCCATTCAATCTTTCATGCCTTTGATTATTCATTCGGTACAATAGTGGCAGCAAAACGACTTAGATCCTTAAAGTAGTTAACGTACTGAGTCACCATCATCGATCCTTGTTTAAGCTCTAGAAGTTCTTGAATATGGCCGTGACGAAAGGGGGCTGGGAAATAGTTCTCCAAAAATAAGCCTTTGAACTGGTCCCACGTTAAAGTTGCTGCGTCCTGAGTGTTGTTGATCATGGACCACCAATAATCTGCCTCCCCTTCCAACAGATGTGATGAAAAAGCTACATGGTCTACCTCGGCTTGAACTCCCATTGAGTTGAATAACTTTTTAATGGCCTTTATCCATTCTTCAACATCTCTTGGTTCTGCACCTCCCCTAAACGTTAGGGCCCACCGCTTGCCTAGATCCGATAAAAACCATGCCAGGTCACGTATATGGGGACGGTTAATACTAGCTACAAGTTCTCACAAGACTTGGGTTATTCCCGGTGCTTCATCATCTATCAACTCGTTAGGTTGTCGGTTGTTTGGTCATCTATCAACCATCCTAGAATAAAAGAAAAGGGGAGAGTGTTATGGTTTTGGGGATTATTTTGATATTTGTGATTATTTTAATGTTTTGAGATCTTGTGGAGTTAAGTTTGAGATTGTGAGAAAACTTGAGATGTTGAAAACAAACACTTGCATTTCATATTGTTTAAATTCAAACACATAACCAATACAAGGTTTCAAAAGGTTCACAAAACACACATATAACATTCAAACAAATGTAAAGATACAACGGCTAACATATTAAAGCCTAACTAAAACAAATACTGGCAGAAATAGTGGACAACATAATCGCGCTCCCATGTTGCTTCGTAAATGCCATAGCAGCGCTACTGTACCTCCACGTGTCAAATGTCAGCCGGTCCCATGCGAGCCCAATCAGTTGTTGCTACCGGGATCTCCTCGTAGGTCTCTGGGTTGTTGAAGTTGATCGCCAGGTTACGGGGTCAATGATCCCTTTCTTTGCAGCCACCTGGCATCCAATGTAACTCAAAATCAATTCTTAAACCCTAGTGGAACCTCTAGATAGAATGTGGTCTCGTCGCTCCTCTCTAAAACTCTCGGGGGACCTACGTAACAAGGAAAAGACTCAAGCTTTCTCCACTTTCGCATCCACTTGGGGATGACTCTGGCATAAACTCATTCTCCCACGCGATAATCCCTATAATAGTCTTGACGGCTCCAGTATATAGTTGCATTGGCGACTTCATCTTCATCTTATTCCGGCAGTGGTGCCTCTAGCGAATTGTAAGGATAACAATCTCTTCTTCCTCTTTGACGTTCTCGTTAGACTTGAGACATACCCATGTCACTGGGATAGCATCTATCGGGTCCTGCTCCTCTACTAGTAGTTCCTCTGGGTCTGAATCCTCAGATTCTGATGCCACCCATGGTTCTCCCTCGGGTTCTGCGTCGGATGTCATCCCAAAAGAAAAGAAGTTTGGGAAGAGAGACTTAAGGTAAGAATTTTAAGTTTTTAGAATTATAAGTGATAAATTTAATAATATAAACACTCTACAAAGCTTCTACGCTACAGAACTCGTAGTCTCTCATAACTCAAAGCTTGAAGGTTCACTAAACCTAAGCTCTAATACCAATTGTAAAACTCCGTCTTCCAGGCACGTCGGGACATACATAATTATAAATAAAGGGGATAATCTAGCCATTCATTCATAGTTATATATCATAAATATGACAACATCAAGAGTTTTGAACTAATCGCAAGTACATAATGTTTAGATTTTCACAAAGGATTTACAAAAAATTACAATATGCATTGAGAAACTGAATCAAAAGAACAAAAAAAGAAAGATTTAAATCTTCATTAAGCATCGTCGGGATTCTTTTGCTCCTGGAACTCACCCTGGTAATCGTAGCTTTCCTCTCCTTTAGGGACCTCCTCTTCAAAGATATCCTCTCACTCACTTGTGGCGCAAATGCTATGAGCCAAAACCCAAAAGAAAATACTCTAAACCTTCTAACCAATCTCACGGCACAAGATTTACCACAACACATATCATTTAACACTTAATACATATTAAAGTCAATGAGACAGGAAAATTTGACTATTATATCATGATAGGTAGACAAGTGAATAAACATGCAAGTATGTGATGCTATAGATGCAATGCAAATGCCCAACTCTGTTAGAGTTAGTATACTGAAAATCATATTTTTAGTATTTAATTTTATTTTAATAAAATTAATTTTTATTTTATGACAATCTTTATGAGCAATGTAAGCATATCATTTTTTTATTATGCATAGATATCTAATATTCTGTATAGTATTTAATCTGGTGTATAGAGTACGACTTACATACAGAAGATCAGATTTTTTGTTCTTGCAGAATATAAGTTCTATGTTCACAGTTTAGATGGAAATTGGCATACCATTGGTACGACTGTGGCACAGAGTTTTAGTAGGCCTGTCTTGGTTATGAGGAACAAATAATAGCGTCGTTTATTGTTCCGTCTCTCTGTACCAGTACACTTTGTGTGTATTGAACGGAACATTTGGGATAATTAATTTTATACTGACTATATAAATTAATTCACACCC